>APFE030326181.1:0-24037 GCA_000404065.3 Pinus taeda | reverse complement strand
ATTTGAAGAATTCTGTAAGAAGTGTGGTATAGCACGGCAGAAGACTACTCCATATACACCTCAACAAAATGGAGTTGCAGAAAGAATGAACAAGACGTTGATGGAAAGGGCAAGAAGCATGCTCAGTGGTGCCGGGTTAGGACAGAATTCTGGGCAGAGGCGGTGGATACTGCATGTTACTTGGTCAACAGGTCACCTTCATCAGCGTTGGAGGATAAGACTCCACAAGAAGTATGGACTGGTAAGAACCCCTCTCTTTCACATCTGAGGGTATTTGGATGTGATGCATATGTACATGTTCCAAAGGAGAAACGAACCAAGTTGGATAGTAAATCTGAAAAGTGCATCTTTATTGGGTATAAGGATGGTTTAAAGGGTTATAAACTTTGGAACCAAGTCACACGGAAGGTTGTGTACAGCCGAGATGTGGTGTTCAGAGAGGTGAAAGATGTTATTAAACATGAAGTCCAACCAAAGGAACCTGAGAAGATAGAGTTTGAACTAAAGGAGGAAGAATCAGACTCTGTAGCAGAGGAGGAATCAGAAGATGAAGAGCCACAAACTCCGGCTGTGAGAAGATCAGCTCGAGAAAGAAGGCAGCCAGAAAGCTATAGTCCATCTGCTTTCCGTTCAAACTTTGCTTTGTCTGTTACTGATGATGATCCCAGAACTGTGAAGAAGCAGTGGATTCAGAGGATGGAAAACTCTGGAAAGAGGCCATGGTTGATGAAATGGCATCTTTGCACAAAAATGAGGCTTGGGATCTGGTGGAGTTGCCGGCTGGAAGGAAACCCATTGGAAGCAAATGGCTGTTCAAGAAGAAGACAAATGCAGAAGGGAAGGTGGAGAAATACAAAGCTCGGTTGGTAGCAAAAGGTTATTCCCAGTTGCCGGGAATTGATTTTGGTGATATTTTTTCTCCTGTTGCCAAGGTAACTTCTATTAGATTACTTTTATCTATTGCTGCTGCTTTTGATTTTGAGGTAGAACAGATGGATGTGAAGACAACTTTTCTTCACGGGGATTTGGAAGAGGAAATCTACATGAAGAAACCTGAAGGCTTTGCGGTGAAGGGTAAAAAGAACTAGTATGCAAGTTAAAGAAGTCTCTGTATGGGTTAAAACAGTCACCAAGGATGTGGTATCAGAAATTTGATACATTTATACGGGGACTTGGCTTCACTAGAAGCAAAGCAGATTACTGTGTGTATTTTAAATTAATTGGTGACCGTGTTATTTATTTGGTCTTGTATGTGGATGATATGTTGCTTGTTCGAAATGACAAAGAAATTATCGAGGATTTGAAGACCCAATTGTCCTCCAAATTCAAAGATCTCGATGCTGCAAACTATATTTTGGGCATGGAAATTAAAAGAGATCTGGCAAAGAGGAAGCTCTGGTTAAACCAGAGGAAGTATGTCAAGAAAATACTGCAGAGGTTTAATATGCAGGATAGTAAACCGGTGAAGGTTCCTATTCCTGTAGGTGTGAGGTTATCTGCTGAACAGTGTCCCAAGACACAAGAAGAGGAAGAGGACATGTCCCGTGTTCCATATGCAAGTGCAGTCGGTAGCTTGATGTATGCAATGGTCTGTACCAGACCAGACAGTGCACATGCAGTGGGAGTATTGAGCAGGTTTATGTCAAAACCAGGGAAGGAGCACTGGACAACAGTGAAGCGGGTTTTCAGGTATTTGCGTGGCACTAGTGATTATGGTTTGTGCTACCAAGGAAGACCAGGATTGGACAGAGTGTTGGATATCCGTGGCTTTGTTGATGCAGACTGGGCTGGAGATCTGGATCAGAGAAGATCTACAAGTGGGTATGTGTTTAACCTATTTGGAGGTGCAGTCAGTTGGATGAGTAAGAAACAATCTGTAGTGGCACTATCAACTACAAGGCAGAATACATGGCAGCCACTCATGCAAGCAAGGAATCAGTTTGGTTGTAGAGATTGTGTTCAAGTATGGGGTTAGTACAGCTATAAGGATAGACTGTGATAGCCAAAGTGCAATTTTCTTGGCAAATAACCCTACTTATCATTCAAAGACAAAGCACATTGATGCTCAGTATCACTTTGTGAGGGATATGATAGAAAACAAAAAGGTGTTGCTGGTAAAGGTGGACACTTTGAAGAATACTGCAGATGCATTGAAAAAATTTGTTAGCTCTGAGAAGTTATATTGGTGTATAGAAACAATGGGGGTTTCAAGGTTGGAAAAATGACTAAGCTCTCCTATGGCCCCCTGTGGAAAGAAAACAACAAGCGGGAGACTCTGGTGAATAAATTGTTCCTATGGAAAAAGTTGTATAACCTAAGGATGAAAGATGAGACTCAGTGACAGAGCATTTGAACGCATTTAATATTGTGGTAAGCCAGTTATTATATGTTGATATTAAAGTTTCAGATGAAGATAAGTGCATCAGTTTGTTGTGTTCTCTACCAGATTCGTGGGATAGTCTGGTTGTTGCAATAGGTAGCAATGCAACTACCTTGTAGTTTGATGAAATAGTCTCATCCTTGCTGACGAAGGAGATGAGACGGAAAAATATGGAGAGCCAGAATGGTGATGCCTTGTCTGCATCAAGACGGTCCCATAAGAGAAAAAAAATAACTCCTCGAGTGGGAGATGTAAATCTATAGGAAAACTTGTAAAGGTGTGCTAGAAATGTGGAAAGGAAGGGCACTACAAAAGGGACTGTAAATCTAAACCTCTTGAGAAATTAAAGGGATTTGATGATGCTCCTTCTACAGAGGTGAAAACCACCTCAGGTGAAGGTGGGGATGTGTACTTGGCTTCTTCTTCAAGTACACATGTATATCATGAGGCATGGTTTATTGACTCAGGTGCATCCTTTCACTTTACTCCCCACAGAGAGTGGTTCTATGAGTATGATAAATATGATGGTGGTGATTTCTTCTTGGGGGATGACAGGAAGGCTAGAATCATTAGTCGCGGAAAAGTCAAGTTTAAGTTGCAAAGTGTAAGGATTAGAACACTTCCAAGTGTTCTGCATATTCGGGCATTAGCCAAAAATCTGATTTATGTAAGCAAGATGGATGATGCAAGTGTAAAAATAATGTTCGAGAAAGATACCTGCAAGATGGTTCAGGGAGCGTTGGTATTGATGCGGGGATTTTGGATTGGAACTCTGTACAAGATGCAAGGTAGCATTGTTATTGATGGCTGCAATAGTTCTGTGGTTCCTGAAAGTGGAGCAGGAAATATAGTGTTCTCTGGAGAAAAGACCATGCTATGGCATCAAAGGCTTGGACATATTGGAGAGAAGGGCCTTCACATACTTCATGGTAAAGGTATGGTAGAAGGTATGTCTAATAGCTCTTTGGATTTTGATTTCTGTGAAAATTTTGTATATGGGAAGCAGAATTGGGTGAGTTTTGCCTTTGGTGGCAAGAGGGTGAAACAGATATTAGAGCTTGTGCATAGTGATGTGTTTGGAATTGTGTCGGTTCGATCAGTGGGTAACTCTATGTACTATGTATCATTTATAGATGACTTCTCAAGGAATACATGGATATATTTCCTCAAGAATAAATATGAAGCCTTTGACAAGTTTAAATAATTTAAGTCTTTGGTGGAAAACCAGACAGAGAAGAAGATAAAGGTGCTGAGGACAGATAACGGTGGAGAATTTTGCAAAAAGGAATTTGAAAAGTTCTATAAGAAGTGTGGTATAGCACGGTAGAAGACTAATCCATACACACCTGAGAAAAATGGAGTTGCAAAAAGAATGAAAAAGATGTTGATGGAAAGGGAAAGAAGCATGCTTAGTGGTGTCAAGTTAGGATAGGAATTTTGGGTAGAGGCGATGGAGACTGCATGTTACCTAGTCAATAGATCACCTTCATTAGTGTTGGAGGATGAGACTCCACAAGAGATATGGACTGGTAAGAAACCTTCTCTTTCACATCTGAGGGTATTTGGATGTGATGCATATGTACAGGTTCCAAAGGAGAAAAGAACAAAGTTGAATAGTAAATCTGAAAAGGGGGATTCCTCCATAAAGCAAACCTGAAATAAAGATCAATTTAACTACCTAAACTTAAAGATATCCTTAACAAGGGTTGCTCAATATATTATTTCCATTGAACAATGTGGGAATAACTGGATCGATCTTAGACTTCGCTATCCAATGATCTGGCGCCGAAAAGGATATATGAAAATTCCTATACCTTGATAAAAAAAGAAGAGTTTGAATGTTGGAATGTTATTATGGAAACAAGAGGGTATCTTCATCCTGGTAAAACAGGACAAAGTGATTATTGTATCAGTAATATTCATGAAAATCTCCCTTCATCCTCGGATTCAGAGTGACCTATGTCTTCTTGTTGATATTCACTCTTTCACTATTGTTGACACTCTCCCACTCACCGTTACTGACACATTGGATCACCGTTGTTGAAACATTGGCTCACCATTGCTGACACACTGGCTCACTATTACTGACACACTGGCTCACCACTGCTGACACACATTTCCACTAGTGCGACAACTCATAGCCAACAAACACATAATCTTTGATGTTGTAACATATATTATTTTCCAATAATATATCACCATTAGCATTGAGCATTTATAAAAAACTGGTAAAATTGTGTTTACATGTTTTGTTATGAATCATTGCATTTCCGCTACAAATTTTATTACATTTCCATTGTTTTTATTCCAATTTATATATTAGATTCATGATTAGACACCAATGTATGCAAGAATAATGCAAGTATCGAACAACCCCATAAAATCTATCTTCCATAACATCGATGTATTGAAAAATTGAGTGTAAATGCATGGAGTTATTTACTAACCTTAAATGACAATTCAAACAAATTTCCCAAATCAACAAACATATCCTCACCACCTATCAAACATACATGAACATATTCAATAAAACAATAATACATTAAATACATGTAATACACTAATAAATATTAAAACCAAATTGAAACGAAATGTATCACAACAAACCTGGAAAACAATGCATTATTAGAGTGAGGGCAACCTCTCTTGTTAAGTTGTTCAAACTCAAATATTTCATCTTCATCTGTAGCAATATTCAAGTCAATTTCCAATCTTGAATTTTGTTTTCTTGTTTTTCTTCTTTTTGGGCCTCAAGAAACTCTTCTTTCTCTTCAAATATGACTCAAAAGCACCCAACACGCACGTGAATTCATAATCCATAATATGAAGATTGTTGGTGTCATCCAACAAATTTTTAACAAAAGCAATTGACTATTCAATCTTGGTCAAAGTTGTAGGAGAATTGTTTCGAACTAGGTCTATGTAGCCAAATAATCCCTCTTTGGCCAACTGAAGCCCTTCAACATTGTGACTATCAATGGAAAATGTGTTTGCATCTTCACCAATATCTGATATTCCCTCTATATTTATCTCAATATGGTCATTGTATGAACCAATTATTCTTTGATGATTTAGTAATTGGTTTGAAGCCATTAAACAGGATGACAATCAACCCACCTTTATGGCATGCTTGCAATTTTTTCCATGAATAAACCATGGGAAATCACAAGTTAAGAAATGTACGCGATGACAAGTGACAAGATATTTCTTATTATGTTTAGATTGACTCCTCACCCAAAAAACATGAGACATTTCCTCATGAGGGTTGCAATTACTATCTAGAATTCATTTTGCTTTTTCCATTGATGATTCAAACTATTTCTCTTTCCTGTAATTATTTTAAAATCCTTCATTTTTTAGAATTTCCTTAAACCGATAATAGGGTTCAACATTTGTTAGAATAACATATATCAACCAATCCATCCTACGAGCACATTTCTTTCTTCTATCAGATATAAATTTTTTCTTTAGTTAACAGTGATATGACTCCACAACATTGTTTCTCTTGATTTGCATGGGGAAAATCCTAACAACCTTTTACCCATATCTCTAATTGTAGAAAAGTTGGGTTAATGAAGATATTTCATCCGTATGAAAACCAAAAAGAGAAATGTAAGAAAGAGTTCATCAACTTACAAATTTTGTCACCAGCAACCCAATTCTTGTGCAAATAGTCTAGGAATGTCTCCTCATTAGGAAATTTGTTGAAGAAATCATTGATTACATTGCTCACTTCATCACTGGAACAATAATTCATAATTAAAACCAAATCGCTAAACATATATTTTGTTATTTCTGGAGTACTTGCCAATCGATTCACATTTTTTATCCATGCTCGACATACATGCCAAACATACAAGATAACATTGCACCTTGTGATTCTCCTACCACATTCAATTCATTTCAAGCATGTTATTTTTGTAATAAATAAAAGTTGTACTATAAAATAAGAAATTGAAGTTACCTTAAAGCATTGATTATAGCCAATGCATCATCAACCATGAAGGCATTAACTTTCCAACCATGATCAACTTGGTAACACCTATTCATGAGGTGCTCCAACCATAGTGAAATGTCAGGAAATGTATTACGTGATGCCACAAATCATGCAATTGGAAACCCAACTTTTTTCTCATCAAACACCATGAGTGTGTACAACTGATACTATCACATTCAAAAGCACATGAAGTCAACTTCATCTCATTAATCATTATAAATCATTACTAATCAAATTATTGTACTAGATCAATAATTATTAATACTGTCACCCCATATTTACTTGTGTTGAATGTTGAATCCATGTCTATTAGGCTATTATTCAATAGCTTCACCATGGTCTCCAACATCCACTTCGTTTGGATTCCAACTATAAAATGGATCTCTTCGCCATTGGGCTTCTGATAAAAGAAAAAATAATCTTGGTTTTTTCTATACCAAAGGTTCACACTCATTTCATCTTTCTTATGCAACTGATACATTCCTTTCATTAGATGATTATAGATGTTAACAACATATTTCCTACACATAAAAAAATTCCCTCTCTCGAGTTGTGGCATCCATGTCAACATATTTTTTAACATGCATTTTGCAAACCGAGTCAATCCGCACTTCCAAGAAGAAACAACTCCCTACATAGGAAACCATGTCCCTTAATAACTTTGGTTGATGCAGGGACCTAGCATGACCCGAAGTGTCATGTTGGCCATGAAAAGGCCATCCTTAGCTATCTACAATCTCCTACATGTTATACGTTATTATCGTTATCTTAGGGATTTGAACCGTAACTTTTACAATGAAATGGCATTGGCAACCCCTCTTTTTCACAAATGAGGATCTTTGCTTCACTTCATTTTGTCCTATTTTTTTGTCAAGGCCATATTAACAAGCATAACTACATAAAAATGTTTGATAAGTCAATACATATGAATCCATGAAAAATGATCGAGCACTATTTATACCAACATCTAAACAATGCATCTCTAAAAAACTTACACTTCATATCGCAAGGAAGTAGTAGGCCTTGAGCCTAGGCATTTATTTTGTATCTGAGTGAAAGAACATGGAGCATCTCAGTTCATTTCATCTCTTCTAACAAAGTCTCCAATTCTATTTGAAGTTATTTTTGCAATTTGATCAATATCCATGTGTTTTCCATGTACTTCAGACCGATCTAAATCCTTCCTAGAAAATATAATATTTTCTTTAGGGTCTTGCACTGGAAGAGAAATGATTGTTTCCCATTTGAATTTCTTTACCATTTTGAGACCCAAGAAGTTGCTGCAACGGTAACCCGGAATGTGTTGCAACAGTAACCCAGGGAGTTTCCAAAACTATAAACCAACGACTTGCTGCAAAATTGAACCAACGTGTTGCCACAATTGTAAACCAATGATCTACCAAAACAGTCAAACATCGAGTTGCCACAATAATTAACCAACAATTTTCCGCAAGGGTTAACAAGCGAGTTTCCACAACGGTTGACAAGTGAGTTGCCACAATAATTGATAAGCAAGTTGCCACAATTGGTAACCAACGAGTTTCCAAAATGGTTAACCAACCACTTGACACAATGGTTAATCAGTGAGTTGTCGAAATGGTTAACCAACGAGTTGTTGTAATGGTTAATGAGTGGGTTGCCGCAATGATTAACCAACAATTTTCAGCAACAGTGAAAAAATTTGTTGTTGCAATAGTGAACCAGTAGATTTTTTGCAATCAAGTTTGGTTCTCTCCTAACCCTTGACAAGCAACAACCAGTTGTGTTCTCTCCTATTTATGCTAGGGAGCTGGTCAAACAATACAGTATTGTCTGCATAAATAAAGAAATTAACTGAGGACAACATTTCCTTTATATAATAGGCTACATAAATTATAAAATTGCCTGCTAATAATAGAATAATATGCTAATAATTTATATAATATTATAAGCATATATATATATATTGAGATTTATTTGTAGAATCTAAATTAGTAATGTGGAGGATGAAGGGTTTTACGAAGAATCTATATTAGTAATGTGGAGGATGAAGGGTCTTCATGTCATAACCTCAACTTGCATACGAAACTCCTCAAACAATAACACCAATGGTGCAGGACGAAGAGGGAGACAAACAGTAACACCAATGCTAGAGGACGAAGAGGGAGAAGGACGGTAACTCCTACTTGGTTTACGTTGGGTACAGATGGGACCCACATTGCAGAGGTTCGTCGAAAGGGCCTTGTCTGCAGGGATGGGGAGCGAAACCCAAAGGGTGTTTCGTCAACCCATTAGCTTACTCCATTAGGTAGGATCCAATTGGGAGCTTGCTTCAAAAATTTCCACCTTCTTCATACGTTAATAACAACCAACTATATAGAAATCCTCTTTGTCCTTGTTGATTAATCAAAAAGTCAAACAAGAGGATTAGCGATGCGTGGAAAAAGCTTCTGGCTCTACAAAATTTTTCAACATCCCCCACCTATGTGAAGAACATGCTTCCTCTTCACAAGAAAGTGCACAATTGTTTAGCCTCCCCACCTCCACCTACGTAAAGGACCTGCTTCCTCTGCACAATTGTTCAACCCCCCTTGCCTACATAAAGGACTTGCAACCACGTCAGTTCTGTCATCATTGGGTAGAGCAGCACCATAATCGTGTCAGTGCCAGTGTTATATCACAACACTCACCGATGGAATGACCAAACAAAAAAAACTTGTTTTATATTATTATTTTTAAATGAATTGTCAGGCACTAACAAATAGGAAAAATAAAATGCTCTCCACCAGGGGAATTATGTCCCATCAGAGGTTGATAAACCAATTGAAAATTAGAAATAAGATTTGCAAAAAATTAGAAAAATATTTTTGAATTTATGGAAAATAGAAATATTTAGCATTTCCTGAAACTTTGGTTAAAATTGTCATAAAAAAAAACAAAACAATGGAGAGTCAATGCACTTTGACGTGAATACTATAGTCCTTGGCAAGGTAGGGATTAACAAGAGTTTTTAAGGCATTAATTTAAAAAAAAAATTGCGTAAAATGCAAATTTTCATCATCATAATTTAACAAGAATTATTTGGAACACAAAGGTGTATAAAATGTGATTCAAATATTAATTATTAGCTTTCGAAAAAATAGAAAGGTAATTTTCTTAAAATTAAAAATAAAATAATGTAAGAGGGTACTACTACATCATGTATCTATTGTTTTCTTGTGTGTGTATACATTGAATGGTAAACTAAGTGTTGGGAACAAAATTTACTCGTTAACTTTTTCAAAAAGATTAGGGACAAGATTTAATTAAACACAAATTTGACATATTAAATGACATTGATACTTTTTTTGAAAAAAAATTAATAATGAAGGTAACACAATTCCCTACAAATTGTTTTTTAACTACATGTCAAAATTCACAACACTTTTTTAAAAAATTAACTTTAAAACTTCTATAAAAGGTTAAATTTTCATCACGATATTTGAATAAGAATGGTTTGGATAGAAAGATGTATAAAATGTGATTCAAATGTTAATTCATTGACTTTGGAAAAAAATAGAAATATAATTTTCTAAAATTAAAATTAAAATTTTGTGAAATAGTAATATTACATTATGTGCATATTGCTTTTGTGTGTGTAGGTATTGAATGCTAAATTAGGTGTTGGGAACAAAATTTACTAGTTAACTTTTTCACAAAAAAAATTAGAGACAAGCATAATTAAACATCAATTTGACACATTAAATGACATTAGTATTCTTTTTTTTAAATTCGTCATAAAAACGACATAATTCTCTACCAAATGTTTTTTTATATACATGTCAATATTCAAAACATTTGAAATTTTTAAGGCTTTAATTTGAAAAATGATATAAAATGTCAAATTTTCATCACCACATTTCATTCTTGCTCTATAAATCCATTCCACTTGAGATCTTGAATACAAACCCTATGGTTTTTATGGGTATAGGATTGATTATTCCCATTCATAACTACTCTATTAACCCCTATTTTTGAGACATATAAAATTGCTTTAAAAAATAATAAATTAGAGGCTATTGCAAACCTTTTAATGCATTTTAGGTTCTTTAAGAGTTCCCTTCCTCTTCCTTTTTCTTATTTGGTACATATACGCAATTTTTCATGTTATAAATCAATGTCTATAAGAAAGATAATCATATTAACTCGCCTCCATATGACTCCCTTTCTCTTTTTATTTTTATATGTTTATCATTTTTCATCTTATGAAGCAATGTGTACAATGGAGATAACCATAGTCTCATTGAAACTTCTTATTATCTTTATCTCTCTACTCAAACCTTGCCTTGCTAGCCTTTTATCTCTAAAATCTCTATTGAATGCGATAAGTGTTTAGTTACTTATCCTTTTGATTCCCCTTGTCATCATTTTCTTTATGACTTGTATACTAGTAAGATCTAGTTTGTAAAGACACATATCATATATTTTTCTCGCATGATTAGTATTCCTTTTTGGATTTTGTCTTTGTGATAAATGCATCTTTGTCCTATTTACTACTAATAATTCTCTTATCTTATTATCATTGGATTTTTTAATGTATTAATACTAGAGAAATTTTTCCATATCTCTTGTTTTGTTTGATTTCCATTTTTCTCCATATTGTCTAATTAAGAGATCCAAACTAACCCTTCAAGGTTGTGAGGTGGTTTCTAATGGTTATACATCCTCATGTTGAATTCAAACATAAATGTTTTGGTGATATGAACAAATCCCTTGATAAAGTCTCATTGTTTTTTCCATATCATATTCCTTACTCCATTGTATAAAGATTTATTGATATATGTATGTTGCCTTATTTCATATTCACATGTCCCTTTCATTGTGAAGTCAGTAGACAATACCACTCTTTGTTTGTAAATTTAATGGTTTCTTAACAAATTTTATAAAGCTCAAATTAAATATGCATAACTTAAATTTATTTATGAAATGTTTTTATTTTAGTGTAACACTAACTCCTTTAGATCTTTCTACATTATCAAATCTAGTGGAGTCATTTCATATTTATATTTTCAAAACTTGGATAGGGGATGCCACAAAAGATCTTGTATCAAATCACATTTAGGAGATCATTTTTCAACATAAAGTGGTACAATTATATCAAATATAAAAATAAATTTTAATATCAATTTCTTCTCAATATTGAACGCAAAGAGTAGTTGTTTAACATTGCTTCTAATTCTCACATCTTTCTTATAACAATTTTATGTCTTCCTCTTTCTTTTGTCTTTATTACTTATTAGATTTATTGATGTTTTACTTTATAAAAAATGCCACATTTACTCTTATTCACATTTTTTATTTATGACACATTCTTTCTACACACTAAATTACTTTGTGTTTACTACATGACCTCTATAAGTAAATGATTTCATTGAGCCCATGTGTAACTCAAACAAACGCCACCATGTGTTCCAACATATGGTTCATTCTATCTCATCAAGTGTTGGCCACTTCAAATCTCCCTACACTAAAAAAAACACAAGTGCCACAAAGATCAATAGAATGTGTGAAATTATAGAGAAAAATCCCCAAATTATATGAAAGACATTGAATCATACATATATTTGTGGTTTTATATTAAAAAAACTAGTGAAATACAAAATATGTTTATAATGGTACAAAACCCACCATTCTTTAAAACAAAATGCAATTTTAAAATCTCTAGAACAACGATAGAGAAGAGAAAGGGGATTTTAAAATTGTAGAAACTATTCAAGGCGCCAAATACAATTGAATTCCTTGTGATAGAAATAGAGCTACTAAAGAAAAATGAAAAATGAAAAATGATAGTATCATAAAATGAAAAACTCCAGATAAAAAATTAGTTGAAAGATTTAAAATTATCTCTAAACCAAAACCATCTAAAATATAAATAAGAATGAATTAAAGTTCTAAATATGAATATAACTCACATTTTTAACATTTTCAACGTTTTCTTTAACTAAACCTCCATTAAATATTGATTTTATTGTTTATAGTTTAAGTATCCTTTCTCTGGAATATAATTGAATGGTTATATTGAATATAGTTGAATCATATTGTGTGATTGCTCCAGTAATTATTTGTTTTAATTTCAGGCAATTTAGTGTAAAAGAGAATTTACAATCCATATTAGTAATCTATTTGTTTGCTGCTGCAGGTGGCTTTGAAACAATCTGTTTGTTCCTGCACTCATAACAACTCAAAATAAAATCATAAACATATTAATGTATATGTTTCATATATCACAAGGAACACAACAGATCCATAAAAATTTACAAGCAAATTACCCTTACCTTGGCAAAGATGTTGGCTTTAAGGCTGCTAGAATTTGTTAGTCCAGAATTTAGTTGTTTCAGGCTTTAGCAGATGTGAAAGAAAATTTAAAATAGCACAAGAACACACTTATAGTGGCTTATTGATGCCAGAATTTTCCTCAAAACTTTTCTAGCATCACACTGATTACACCATACGTTACATAATCAAAATCAAATGTTGGTTCTAATTAAATCAAAAGAGCGAAGCTTCTAATTACACCTATTCAAGCTCAGAATTCCAAATAGAGCCACTGTTAACAAACCTATGCCTTCTCTTTCTCTATTCTTTGCTCGGCCTTGAGGCACTCTCGAAGTGCAGAGTGACAAATGTGAATTGCCAAAAATGAAATGCAGAAATGACCCAATTTAGTACTTCCAATCCAACAGCTATTTGTCTCAACTAACTTGGAAAGCTATATTTATAATATTATTATAGTCGTCAAAAAGGAAAACACTGAGCAATTGAAGGAGAAATAAAATAATAATTAGCGCATTTTAGTGCTAGTTTTTTCCATTAATTCAGATTAGATTTTCAATGGCATAATAACTTTATTTTATTTTAATTATTCAAGAATCCCAAGAGATTGACTCTATTTTAACAATTAGAAAATAATGAATTTAACTAATAAGGATGATGGAATTGAGAAGTTTTGACTTTCCATTATCAAGATGTACACTATAAATTATGAAAATAATTCATTGGATGTAAAGAAGTTACATGTTTGTAAGGTGGGGTTTGTAAGAGATTTTTTTAACGTTTTATATTATTTTATAAAATAAAATAATATTTAAATAAAGGTGGCAAGTTGGTAACAACCCAATGTAGCCTTGACCATGTTCTAATAATGTGGTCATGGTTCAAAGAGTAACTTAATCATTGTTTTGCATAAATGAGTGGGGTAAGGAAAGGGAATATAGATGGAAGGATTTGAACCATTTTGAACAAGTTAAAGAAAGTAAGTTGAAAAGATGTAAAATGGATGCTTGGCAAAAACTGAGAACTAGCATAGATCCATCTTAAATACAGATTTAGTATGAACCGAGAGGGATCCAATTTCTTCACTTGCAATTTTTTTATGAGCCGACATTATTTAAAAGTTTTATATAGTTATTTAATTTTTATATAGTTATTTATTTTTATTTATTTTTAGATTTTTTTATTTTTTTATTTCGACCGATATGAGTAAAATTTCAACTTTGATGATTGATAGACATCCTTACACATCATATTGGGTTGCAGAATCAGCCTCTCGGCTCAATGACCCAAAGTATGAAGTCACTTCTCTCAATATTGGTAATTTCATTCAATACATGAAGAATTGCACAATCATTAGAAAATTTATGGCCATTTGGCTCTCTAAGAAGGTTGTCATGGGTTGAATGAACTCTAAATGGAAAACCAAAAGACAAGTTGACCTAGAACTTGGTTCAAAAGGTTTATTCATAGCAATAGTTGTTTGCATTGAAGATTAGGAACAAACTCAGGGCAATACACATCATATGCAAGGATCTATGTTTGCATTATTGTCTGAGGAACCCTTCCATAATCAATAAGTCTGAGCTGCCAATACATAGAGTGGGTTCAAACCCTGGATTATGAACACAATCCATTCCATTGCTACAAGTGCCAGGAGAAAATACATCTATTATGAGACTACCCATTGCATGTAGCAAGGCTGAGATAAAGGTAAAGGGAGTGAAAATGATGTGGGTTTCCCAAAGGTTCCTAGTAAGAGGAAATTTGGTAGGAAGTACCCTAATTCAATGCCTACAATAGCTTCCAAGCAATACAATCAAGACGAGAAACATCAAAGTGTAAGACCACAAAGGAAAACACTAGGTAGGGAACCATTGAAGACAACACAAGGTAGAAAATAGGCATAGAAGAACCATTTTCAAGTAATAAAGAAAATGATCATAGGGATTGAAACATGGAGGTAAAAGAAGAAATTTCACAACACTCGTAGGAAGAGGAAAAGACATGGGACATGCAGGTGGAATTGTTGGAACTTGATATCTCAACTCTTATTTCCAAGCATGGAAAGAAATTTCCCACTAATCTCGAAGATCCTTGGTTGTAATAGCTTCAAAGAGAACTACTTAAAATCTCTAGAAAAATAGTCAATGTAATGCAGGTGAACAACCCAACAAGAGGATTTGGGGTCCACAAAAATCCAATGAAGACTTAAAAGATATAAAATGAGGAAGAGAAGAAAAGAGGGCACAAGACATCAAATTAAAAATTGGAGGAAGTTGTACCATTGTCTCTTGACTTAGGGAAAACTATTACTCCCAAAGAAATATTTTTCTTCCCAACTCAAGATCTAAGATGAAGATTCTCTCATGGATCATATGGGATCTTAATGATCTTATTGAGAAATGTTCAATGAGAAAGAACATAGCACATGTAAAATGAGTGATGGTTCTAATAAAGAAACCAGGTGTGATAAGGACACCATGACTGCTATAGCTAATAAGTGTTGGTGGAATGGTAAAGCTGTAGTAATAGGAATGAATAGATTTGTGGGATGTTTGGGCCTATTTTGAGATCCTCTTCAAATTTTCCTTAAGGACAAACTAGAGATGAAGAACTATATCTCAACCCGCTATCCTATAATCTTGAAAACAAGGGTACGTAACTAATTCCTATGACCCTTGCAACCCCTTATTAAAGGTTCCCTTCATTGAAGCACCAAAAACCCTAGGGGATTTATATCAAAGGCAACCCTACCTACTAAAAGGTGATTTTAACATGATGATTTCCTTGCAAGGGAGGAAAGGTGAGCAAAGGAGAATGAGTGCAAAATTTTCAAGGTTCAAAAAAGCTATAGATACTTTGAGATTGGTGCGTATTCACACCATTAATTGATGCCACAATTGGAATAATAAACGAGTGGGGTAACTAGATTGTTGTAAAATTAGATTGCTTCCTTGTCTTTGAGTCTTTTTTCCATGTTAGATCCATCATTCTTACAAAAATCCTTCCCTTCTCAAGGTTGAATCACTAACCTATCAAATTATTGTAGGATAGTGAGTTAGCCTTGAGACCTAAGCCATTCAAATTCAAGAAATTATAGCTTGACCACCTAGACTCCATTACAACTCCATGTCCAAGTTGGATGCTTGGTGGACTCAAGCTGAATACAATAAAGGATCCATATTGTATCAATTCAAACAAAAGTTCAATAAATTCAAATAGAATATTAAATAATGGAATAAGGAAGTCTTTGGAAATATATTACAAGTGCAACAACAATTGGAAAAGGAGATGGAAATAGTTAAATCAATCATCATTCAAGAGGGAAAATGTGAGGAGCTTAAGGCTTGGGAGACTCTAGATTACACATGAAGAGACTCTTTGGAATTTGAAGTCCTAGAGTTAGTGGCTCAAAGAGGAAAAGAATTCAAGGTTCTTCCATAACTTGTGATCAACTAAAGAAATCATAATCACATCAAGGCTCTCATGACAACTATAAGGACTAAACTAGAAAACCATGAAGATAGAGAGAAGGAATTAAAAGATCACTTCAATAAAATCCTAATAGAACCATTAGAAGGTAGAGAAAAGGCCATCCAAATAGGAGTAAGGGACATTCCTCATTTTCATCCCACAAATATAATATGGCTCTTCTCCAACCAATTCCATATGAGGAAGTCTCCTAGAAAACTATGGAAATGCCCATTGGAAAAGTGCTAGGGTCAAAAAGTCTTACCATAGACGTTTTCCAAGCTTGTTGGCCCATCACAAGTAGAAAGGTGTCATAAGTTGTGGAGCATTCTTGCAATTTAGTTAATATTCTTTGGTCCTCCAATTCCACCTTCTTAACTTTGATACCTAAGGGTGAGAATCCAAAAACTATAGACAAGTTTAAAGTTGTCTCTCTTTGTAATGTTATTTATAAGTTTTTCTCCAAGATTATTTCCAACCATCTCAAACCCATCATGAATAAAATCACCCCCCAAGAAAAATAGATATGTGGGCAAGAGAAAAAATCTTAATGGTATAGAATCCCATGAAACTATACATTCACTGAAATTAAACAAATTCTCAGATATATTAATCAAGCTAGACATGTCAAGATCTATGATCATCAAAGTTGGGTTTTTCTTGAGAAAAATCTCCTGGCCTTTGGCGTCTACAAATAATGGATATCTTGGGTGAGAATCTCAATTGCCTCAACTTTATTTTCCATTCTAGTTAAAGGAACTCCCTTTAAAACTTTAATCCCTTTAGAGGCATTTAGGAAGGGGACTTTTTCTCATGCTTCCTATTCATTATAGCTATTGAGGGATTGGGTATAAATCTAAAGTTTTCACTGGGTGTAGACAATATAAAACATATTAACTTGCATCCTAACTTAAATTCAATATACCATCTCTAGTTTGTCGATGCCATGCTCTTAGGAATCCCAATGGTTAGGGAGGCCTGAGGCTTCAATACAACTCTAAACACCTTTATTTTGGCCGCAGGTTTATGATCAATCAAAGTAAATCTCAAATCCTTTTTGAGAATCTAAAGGAGCACTACTTGAATTCTTAGATTTCAAAGGAGCTCACTTCCTTCCAAATACCTAAGGGAATTATTATTGGAAAATGCATAAAGAAATATTTCTTGAGAGGATCTCCTCTCTAATAGTAAATCAAAACTAGCGAGTTGGACCTTGAAATCTCTTACTTTGGTAGGAAATATCACATTCATAAAATATGTCCTTTGCTCCATGTCTCTATATATTTTCTCTATGCTCGTAACATTGGCCAAGATTATCAAATCCAAAGATCCTTCCTGTAGGGTGGGCCTAGCAAAGAATGTAAATGGGTTGAAGTTGCTTGGGACAAAGTCCATCTATCAAAGTAAGCAGTGGGCTAGGAATTAAGAATCTACTAATCACAAGTAAATCCATTGTAGTAAAAACTTGGTGGTCATGGGCTAAAAGCAAGGACAACATTTAGAGCAATATTTGGAAAGTCAAATATTCCCACAACATTATTAAGGAGGATCACGTCCATATAGAGGGCCAATTATTACAATATATCCGATGAAATAATGCTTGGATCAATAGATCCCCAGTCCAAGATCATATTTTCTAGGAGATTCATGATGCTTTTCGACTTTTCTCTCAGATAATGCTTGGTAGAAGGTACATAAGCTAGATCCCTTCGTAGCAAGTACCTAAGCTATATTCCTTAGAATCCATTCAATAATCTGGACTTAAACTCAAAGAAAGGGTTTGGAGCATATTCAACCGATATTGGAAAGTATTAGACAATTTCAACATCCTTTCGAAGATGGAAATCAAATTTAGAATGATCGATAGAGATAACAAGGTAGGAAAAGGTAGGACCCAATAACTATTTAAGTAAAACGAGGATAATTGTTTAGCATGATCAAGACATATGACAAGGGGGTTGAATGGAGATGGTAATTTTTGGGTCAATTTATGTTATCAATTAGAATTTAAGCTTAATGATTGATAAATGGAAGGTAGTTGGAGCAACATTTGGAACAAAGATATCTAGCTTCGACCTTTCTTTAGCTATTAGCATGAAGGAAGACCCTACGTTGGGATAGGATTATAGAAAGAGGATTTAAGGGCCATCCATAAAACACTAATTTGGATTGGACCATTATATTATTTGGAATCCATCTCGATGCTTTTAGAGTGGAAAAAAGTGGAGCAATCAACTCACATGACCACTTTTACCAGTGGGACCCAATTTGGCAAATTCAGATCTTAAACCTTATGAGAGCATTTCGAGGCCTGGAATTTTTTGGGGGGTGAAAAATTCCCCCCTAATACAACACCTTTTTCCCTATTTTACACATAAATACCTTTCCAGTGGTGTAAGAATCACCTGAATCAGAGTTTGTATGAAAAAGTTATGCCACTCGGAAGCTGACCTTCTTGTTTGTCCACCATAATTCTAGAGGATGAAACATCAACGCCCATTACTTATATAAAATGGGATAGCCATGTGATCATTATGAATAATACTCTATAAGAGCTCATATTGCAACTTTGATTAAGAGTTGAAGGAGTCAAACCTAACCACTAGTAGGCTACCGGGTTGTGCTATAATCGGGCCATTAGGAGCAAAAGGGATTCCAATATTTTCAAGTGCATTTGTCCCGTAGACAAGTAGAGTAACTAAGAGGGATAGGGAGAGAGCACATAAAGATGATTTTTTCACTATAGTAGGCCACGGGCCACATGCCTTACTTCTTTGTACTCGCAACCATTTTCTATTCAAAGAAAGGGAGCAGAGCAACCTCACCTTCTAGTTGGGTTTTCTCCCGAAAGGGTTTCTAGGTTATATCTTGTGTCAAATTGTGGTTTGTGAATTTTTATTTTGTTGTTATCTATTTTATGCATGCATACACAATAAACAATAATTTACAGATCCAAAAATTTGAAGAGAAATAAAACCTCATATTGTATATTTCGTATTTTTAAGTATAATTTATCAAATCAATTGTGATGAATTGTCCATTGGAATATCCATGAAGTTTACATAACATATTGGCATTAGAGTAATTTAATTCGGGTATACTGTGTGTATTTATGAGTAATCTAGATTGGCTAAGTCAAAAGTCATAAAATTGTAGTCATGGTTAACAAATATGTAAATAACCCTTGTGATCTTGAAAAGGAGAGGTTTTTGTATATGGAAGCATAAGTTGCAAATATAAGTTGTAATGTGAATCTCCTCATGTCATCCCAGAGCAACAAGCTTGGGCTATTCAAAGAAGAGGGGGGTTCTAATGTAGAGAAGCGATCATAGGCCAGATAAGGAGATTGAGAAGAAACATATAATGAGCAAAAGAAAGGACCTGAAATAGATCAAACTAGTTCAAGTGTCATGAACCATTCATAGTCCTTATTCAAACTGGAAGTGAAGATCGATATCAATTTGTAAGAAGGTGATATCGATGTTATGAAGCTAAATCAATAGTTGCATCAATTAGAAGTTTGATTTAGTGTTTATCATATTATTAGAGGAAGAACATAAGATTCCATTTACATGGCTGAAAGTAGAGGGCCATGCTCTAAACTGGTGGGAAAGCCACATGAAGACCTTGAGATTGGATGAAGAACCTCCAATGACTAAGTGGGAGGGATTTAAAACTCTCATAAAGTCACAATATTACCCTATCGGGTATGTAGAGGACCAATGGATCCAGTGGCACTACTTCAGGTAGAAGTAGGGGAAAAGTGTATAGGAGTACTCCATAGAGTTCAAAAAACTGGCCATAATGCTAGGTATATCCCAAAAAAACCCATATGTACTCGTCAAGTATTTGGGGGGTCTACACATCCATCTACAAAAGCAATTGATCGTTTTTAAGACCAGATTGGTGGATGAGGCTTGTGTACAGACACAATACCTACAGAACATATGCTAGAAGAAAGAACAATCAAGTGGATTGAAGCAAAATGAGCATCAAGATGCTTGTCAGGAGGGGAAGAACAAGTGGAAAGGGGGTAAGATAAAAGTATGGCATCCATATCACTCTAATTGCAAGGATCCCAACAACCACTACAACTGTTATAATATTGACAATCATATAGAGGAGACGTGTTGGAAGTTGCATATGGAGCCTATCCTGAAGAAAAAAATAAAGATAATAAGAAGAAGAATCTCATGGCCACTGATTTGAGTAACCAAATTGAAAGAAACATGGATGTGGATGAGAATAGTGTATGTACATTGATGCAGAAGGAGGTGAATCTGAGTATCCTTCAACAATAGGAGGAGAACGAAATGACCAAACTCTTCCACATAAAGATACAGGTTAAGAAGACAAAGATTGATGCTCTATTTGACTCAAGGTCACTAGTGAATCTTGTTGCAACAGAGTTGGTAAATAAATTAGGATTGGAATTTCATGATCATATAAGCCATATCTGTTGGGATGGGTAAATAAGGACGCAACATTAAAGGTAACAAAATAGTGCAAAATTAGATTTTCTATTGATTCAGATCTTTTACTTCAAGGATGCATACAAAATTTCATATAAAAGAGCATGTGACCAAGTAACTTGAACACATGAAAATAAGCATAAATCAAAAGAAACCATGAGATCAAAGGCACAAAACAATTTGATTATGGAGTTTTCCAAGTGTGGGCTACGTCTCTGGACCCTTCTCAATGTGGGGAGGCCTCTTTCATTCAATGGCAGCATAAATAAATTATAATCAAACTTACATAAATGACCCTTATACCTCCATTTCCTACATGGACTGAAAATGCAAAACTCAGATGCAAAAACATATTTTTCCATTGGATTCGTGGCACAAAATCGTGTCAAACAACTACACACTTGACCATATTCTGACACTAACAATTCTGGATCCCCAAGGAATATTTATTGGTATCAAATGATACCTTTGCATCAAGGTTCCGCTCCTGAAACCCGACGTTAGGGTTCCGCTAGTCGTAGTTCTACTCTGGTTGGAACTCTACTCCTCCTTCCCCCCGTCAATGCATTGTAATGGCTCTTATGTAATCGTAGCGATGAAGCTTAAAAAGGACAGGTCGTTGGCCCGTTGGTCGGCGGAGTCGTATTAAGGCATGCAGTTGGGGATGTCCCGAGGTCCAACCTGTTAGCCTCCTGCTGCAGCAGGTTACTCATATTTCATGATTGACATTTTTACAGGCCAAATATGTCATAATTTGCATGCTGCAATGCTCCATATTTGCTTAACAGTCTCCAAGTGAAGAAGGCTACTCAGAGTTCATTTAATTTCCTTCCAAATTTTTGAGAAGTTATTCCGGTATCACCAATTTTCAGTTAAAGGGAGGTCCAAACAGTTTAATCTTGGTCTCCCTAGGTTTAAATTTCCTATTTTAGAATATAAAGAACGTAAATCTGTCCAAACAGCTTAATCTTGGCAGATTCTTAGATAGGTAGAGAATCAAAGGAGCCCAACAGCTTAATCTGGGCCCTCGGATGAAATAAGGGTAGTCTGTAGATAGGATAGCATGAAAAGAAAAAATGGAATGATGGGTTTGCAAGTCTAAGTGCACCCAAATCAAAAGAAGAAAAAATGTTAGGTAAGTAGGCTGGGTAGGTAGTTTTGAGGTTGCTGAATCTTAATTGATAATCAGTTCCAGATTTCCAGGCGTCATCTTTACTCAGGACACAATCAGCAGGCAGTTATATGCGAAAAGCTCAAAAACAGGTATAACTAACTCCATTCTTCATTTCCCCCCCAATCATTAACTAACTTCCCTAAAAGAGGTCAAGATCTGCTTGATACCTCTTAAGATCCATCATTTTCATAGCATTAGCTCGAGTGAAGATCTGCTTTACTCAAAGTTGTTCCATACTCTCTCTGAAAAAGGTTCTATCCCCTTGTAAACAGCCTAAGGTCTCCTGAACTTAGCGCTACCTCACCATCTCCATATTAACCACTAACATTATTATTTAGCTCCCTATATTTTCCAATCCCCCTACTAAAATTATGTAAATCATCCCCTATGTAAATATCCCTCCCCCTGGTTGAAAAATAACCATAAGTACCCCCGGGAATTGCTCAGTTTACCTGAAACTCAGCAAGAGCCCTCATGCTACCCCTTCAAACCATCTTCCAAATACAATGGACTCCTTCCAGAGTATAAAATCCCTTTTCAGGTTATCGGACTACTTCCGAAGCCTCAAATGCCTTTCAAACCCACTTACTTACTCCTCCCAACCGCAACAAACCCCTTGCCGACTTCCTTAACACTCCGCAGACCATAGAAAGCCAAATCGCATCGCCAGATTGCAGTATCCTCTCCATGCAAGTTATGACCCATCCGTCGCCACCCGACGCAATATCGGTGATCGACGTTCGCAAGCGCCAAATGTCCAACTGAAACACCTTCCCGTTCCCCACCGATGCGATATTGAGATCACATCGGAGAAGTTCATTGCATCACCTTCAGTATCAGCACCTCACCATGTCACTTCTCTACCAGGGACCCACCGCAGGCTGATGTCATCCGCCGTACTTCTGACGTCATGCTGACGTCAGCAGCCAGAAAGCCGAAAATTCGCGTAGGAAGAGAAATCGCACTTTGGAACTCCAGAACAAGAAACAGAGGCAGTTTTCGATACGCGATTAGCACGAAGTGCTAATCACGCATCGCTACGGGAAATAGGCCGCTTCTGGGAATATTTGGAGAATCTTTTGATTCCTTGGCCTGTTGTGCGCCGAAAAAGCCCAAAAATCGCTCGATTGTGCCAAATTGATCCGATTTAAAGACACCAGAGGACCAATGACAGAGTTTAAAGTGTATCAGATCAAATCATCAGGTAGCAAGCGTGTCAAAGAGTATCAGTAGGCAGCAGAAGCCATCAATGTAGCGGCAAAGAGTATCAGTGAAAATCTTAAGCAGCGGCCCGAAGCAGGAGAACATTTAATACCTTCCAGCAGAGTCGAAGAAAGAGGGCAAAGCCACTCAAAGCCCTCAAATCATAATCATTGCACATTTAACTCGCACCAGAGCAGATCTACAGATCCCGAAGCACAATCATCCCAGCAGCACCACATCAAGCCTCCAAGGGCCACATTGTAGTTTTTTCTGATTCAGCTGCCTCTAGCACAGCCAAAAATACTTACCTGCATTTAATTCCAGCAACACTTAGATTTTTGAAAAGATTTTCTAGTAGACCTGTTTAGGTCAATTGTAATGAATGACTTTTGGATATTTTGCTTATATATACCACCTTGAACAATGTAGTGAGGGGTTGGTTGGTAGGTTGGTTAGTTAGTGAGTCGAAGGCATTGCTTAATTTTCTTCCCAGCATTTTCTCCAAGCAGAGACCCGCACTGTAACTGTCATACTTTCTATAATCAAAGATTGTTGAAAGTGTGGATTTCGAAACTGCTTGATGTGTTCGATTGGCCAAGGAGTGATTATGGAATTCTTGTGCTTCTACATGTTTCAATAAGTGTTTCTCTCCTCTGTTAATTTTCATATTTTTACCACCGTTCCGCCTTCTAAATTGCAGGAAAAAATAATAGCTTAAGATTTGTTTCACTACACCTTAAGTTCAATTTCTGCATTTTTCTATGTTTTCATCAGAAATAGCTATGAGCATGTATACTTAAATGATCTTGTTTACGCTGTTTCTTTCACATATGAATGAGAATTTAGGAATTCTTAACTGCTCCGAGATCACCATTCATCCATTTCTCCTATTTTTCAGTATGATGAAATGATTCTCCTTTGCCTTTCATCGTTGATTTCCATCATTCCATCCCTTCGGTAGACTGTTAATTGTATCATGTGTGGCTATGTCGCTCCTTAATCCTCTTGTGATCAATAAGACACAATAGCAAGCCTTAATCCATGACTCC
>APFE030326179.1:199810-222286 GCA_000404065.3 Pinus taeda | reverse complement strand
GAAATTGAAGCTGAGGACAATGAAGCATCCAACACCTTATAAAGTGTCATGGCTGAAAAAGGGACATCAACTACTGGTCAGTGAACAGTGTGAAGTAGAATTTCAAGTAGGCAAATATAAAGATAAAATTGTTTGTGATGTGATGCCTATGGACGTGTGTCACATATTGCTTGGAAGGCCTTGGCAATATGACAGAGCATCCATGCATGATGGGAGGAGGAACACCTACAAATTTGGAAAGGATGGTGTCAATCACACATTGTTGCCTTTGCAGGAAGATGTACCAGGACAGAAGACTGATTCAAAAACCTTGTTATTTGGAGAAAAGGAGTACTTGGAGCAGGTGATCAATGTACAAAAGACTGTTCAGAGAAATGGTGAGAAAGTGAAGACGGCAGAGTCTGATCAAATTGGTGAACCAACTGATGATTGCTCTAGAGTTGTTGAAGGTATAAAAGGTTGTGTGAAGTTTACAAAATCCACTCCTAATGAAGTTATTGAATTGTACAGGAAACTAGATCTTCAAAGAAGGAAACTGGAAAAACAGAGGACGTATGCACAGGTTCATTTGCTGAGGAAACAAGACAGGGAATTTTTCATGAAGGACAATTATGAAGCAGAAGCTGAGGAGAAAGCCAATGAAAAATTTTTGAGTCCTGAAAAAGACTTGAAGCTGCAGAGAGAAAAATTTGTGACTGAATGCACAAATAAGACTAGTGGGTCTTGTGATTTTAATGCTAACAATTTGTTTGTGTTTACAGGTGATGAGCCAAAGTATGTTGCAGAGGGACAGGAAGCTTGGGAGGTAGCAACATCTATGGCGGAAGCAGAAACAACTTCTATGTTAAGAGCTGAATTAACAGAAATTGGGAACAGCAGCAGTAAGCTGGACATAGAGATTGAAGAAATATGGCAACTGATGATGCAACAATCCAAATGGAGAAAGATAAAAATAGCAGCAAGCAAGAGCAATCAGAACCTAAACCTGATTGACAGAAAGAAGAAGATGGAGGAAAAGGCAACCGAAATGCAGCGGCAACAAAGGAATAAAGCATTTGGACGGTTGCAGAACAATGTATGGGATCCAGGAGGGCCAAGACTACAAACCACATGATCAGGAGACCATGAATTTTTTCTACCTTAGGAGTTTGATGCAGGTGCATGTGACTGAAGGGGAAAAATCTTTTGATTTATTCCAAAAAATATCAAAAAGATTATCCACAGGCAAGGAGTGGGATCCTTTTCCTGTTGTTTCTATGTTTTTAGTTAAATTTAGAAACTAGATGGGGAGAAAAAAAGCATGCCATATTTTCCAGATAAAATTAGAATAAGGCATGCTAAGTTTGTTGTTATAAAAAAACGAAGAAAAGCTCTAAATTACTATGTATAGCTACTGTTGTAATAAGGTAGCTAGGCATGAAAAAGGAAAATATACCAAACTTGGCCGCCAATGAGGGAATTTTCTCTCATGTAAAAACTCCAGAATTATAGATATATTGTGTGCATGGACAGTAGGAAAAAAAAAGTCGAATTGCAGCTCTTTAATGAATAAAAAAACAGAGTGTCTGGTCTAGGAAGAAGAGCGCGGACCTGTGTGAAGGAAAAAAGGGAGTTAGCTGTGTAATAAGGGAACTCCGTGTGCTGTTCATGTTTGGGTAATTGAATGAAATGATTTAGAGGTGGTTTTACATAAAACCCAGCAGTGTCAATTCTATGTGTATGATTTTAGAATTAATTGGAATGCTGTAGCAGTTCATTGGGATGCGTTAGCATATATATGTCATGACTGTTAAGAACAATCCGCATACGGTGCTGTCCTATAGTTATTTGAAATTCCGCTATCATTATAACTGAACCTTTTATTGATTTGTTAACGTTACATGATTCGAATTGTGGTTTTGTCAAAGGCATGCGCTGCCTCCATAAATCAATACACTGTTCACCATAGGTTTAATACAATGCCTAGTTGGTAATGCGAGATAGCGTGGTTATGAAATTTAAGTGAAGCTGGGCGCTGTACATTGTGAGAACTCATCGTATATTGTGTTGAATTGCTTATAAAAGCGTTGATAAGTTGTGCTGTCTGTTTAATTTGAATACTCTGCTGTCATGATTTTAAAAGGGTTGATCTGTGTACTCATAAATCAGCTGAGGTCTATCCCCTTGCATTGATTATAAGAAGGCCGAGCGGAGTTGTATGAGTTACAACCCAGTGAAACGCTGTGCGCCACTGTTTGTACACCGTCATAACATTCACCTGTTTGTCTTGTAAGCTCACTGTGTGCCAATTATATATATATATATATATATGCTGTTCCTTTCATGAAACAGAGAGTATACATTAAAATTGCAGCAACGGAATTATTAGTTATTTGTGACAGAAATTATTAAGTTTCCACTATTGCACAAGGGAAAGATTTCATGACTGATGAGCTCAGGGAATTAGAAAAAGACCAAACTGGAGACATAGAAGATATTGCAACCAGACTCGGAAGATTGTCATTGGAACCTACAAGCAGTCCATCAACCAAGGGGACATAAGACCAAGTTCTTCTCCATGCGGTTCACCTATTGCATTTGTGCCAGAAAAGGATGTCACGTGGAGGATGTGTAAGGATTACAAAGAAATCAACAAAATAATGGTAAAGAATCAATACCCTCTCCCTCACATTGATGATTTGTTAGATCAATTGAAAAATGTTTTATATTTCACAAAATTGGACTTGGGTAGTGGCTATCATTAGGTTAGGATTGCAGAACAAGATGTATGGAAGAGTTTATTCTAGATGAAACATGGGTTATTTGAATGGTTGGTGATGCCATTTAGACTATGCAATGCTCCAAACACATTCATGAGGGTCATGAATGATATTTTCAGGCCTTTTTTTTATGATATTGTACTTGTGTATCTTCATGATATTCTTGTTTACATTAGGACATGGCATGATCATGTGTGTCATGTTAAAAAAGTGATTGATGTTTTGCAAAAAGAAAAATTGTATGTCAAAATGTCTAAGTGTGAGTTTGGGAAGACCACTTTAGTTTACTTAGGTCACATTGTTGGTGGTGGAAAATCAAAATAGATCCTTTTAAAATTGATGTGATTGTAAAGTGCCCTAAACCCACAAATGTTACAGAGGTTTATAGATTTTTCGGTGTAGTACGATACTAGAGAAGGTTCATTTCCAGCTTCTTTGTCATTGTGTCCCCCTTACATGCATTAATGAGTGTGAAGAAAAACTTTTAGTGGGGAGGAAAGAAGAAAAAATCCTTCGATTCATTGAAAGAGAAGATCAATATCGCACCAGTTTTTTCCTTACCTAACCTCCAGCAACCTTTTGAAATTGAGATAGATGCCAGTGGATACACCATTGGAGCAATATTGATGCAGCAAAGGAAACTTGTATGTTACCATTCAGATACATTCTCGGAAGTTATTATGAAATATCCCACATATGACAAGGAGTTGTATTCCTTGGTTCAAAGCATTAAGAAATGGAAGCATTATTTAATCAGTAAAGAGACCATCATTCACATAGATCACGAGCCCTTGCAGTACCTTCAGTTGCAAACCAAGCCTCAACAAGCACTTCATTTCAGATGGATGTGATTCCTCTAGTATTTTCAATTGGTAATGAAATACAAGAAGGTAACTAATAATAAAGTGGGAGATATGCTTTGTCGTTCTGCTATTTCTACATCTCTAATTTTTCGAAATTCCTCTTTATCTTGAAAGTTATGTTAAACAATTTTTTGATGATGATGATTTTAAGGAGGTTTATGCAAAGCTGACTCTTGGATTGTAGGCAGAAATATACCATTTATAGGAAAAGTTGTCGTATCACCTTGGAAAACTTTGTATCACCACCAATGAATGAATACATGTAATGAGAGAGGCACATACCTCTCTTGTGTCTATTCATTTTGGGGTAGGGAAAAAATTGTGCCATTTGCAGAGGTTGTGTTATTGGCCTCACATGAAAAATGTTGTGACTCAATATGTAAAGGGATGTATTTGGTGTTTAGTTAGCAAACCCACTAATAGAAAATTGGGGCTCTACACACCACTCCTTGTTCTGAGTCATCTATGGGAAAATATTTCAATGGATTTTGTAGGCTATTTGCCTTTTCCTAGGAGAGGCCATGACTATTTGTATGTAATTCTGGATCGATGTAGAAAAATGCGTGTATTAATTCCTTGTAAAAAGTAGGTCACTCTATACCAAACTCGTGATCTCTTCCAATTTATATCAGTCCACTTTGGGCCGCCCACATCCATTGTGTCTAATCGAGACTCACACTTTATTGGAGAGTTTTAGACAAGTTTGTGGAGAATGATGGATACCAAGTTAAAGAGGAGCATGAAATTTCATCCGTAGACCGACAAACAAACAATGGTTTTCAACGACACATTGATACACTTTCTCTAAGGCTATTGTGGAAAGCATCCCAAGATGTGGGACAAGCAAATTCCTTATGTTCAACATGCATATAACCAAGCATTGCATTCATCCACTCAGATCTCACTGTTCGAGATGCTTTGAATACTTTCCAGAAGATCCTTCAGACATGGTATTTGGAGAGATGAATATTCCAGTGGGGAAGATGATAGCGATAATGAACTAAAGTTCATTCAGTGAATTTAAATGATTCACTAGGCAGTGTAGGAGTAGTTAGAGAAAATTCAAGATCAACATAAAGATTGATATGATAAGTACCAAGTTGATCACCAGTTTGAGGTTGGAGACAAAGTGAGGCTACACATCAGCAAAGATAGAATGAAGGGGGAATGAAAGAAGTGAAAAATCTAATACGGCCCATTCACCATATTAGAGAAGATTGGAGACAACAGTTTTCATCTTGATTTTCCAGCATACATGTAGATGTGCTCAATGGTGAACATTGCAAACTTGAAGCTTTATGAGCCTTCGTTGGTCATGGACACTAAAGTGGTTGTACAGGTTCTTACATTGGACGATTTTGCATTAGAATACTTGGAAAAGCTACTAAAGGACATCATTCTTGACAAGAAAACGAGGACTTCACAATGGGGAGACATGGAATACCTTCATATTGGTTTCAAAGGAATGCATCCAAGTAAGATGGATGGAAAAGGAGAAAGTGAGGAATCAATTCCCTCACTTTCCAATTGATTGGTAAAGCTTTTGGCGATACAAAATATCATTAGCGGGGAGGAATGATCTGGGTGTCTCCAAAAATACAAGTGGCTTTCAAAATAGCTCAAAAGTTAAAGTTATCAGATGGAAGTGAAACTAGGTTTAGATCGTAGTTCTCGTTTCCCTGATTTCAACAATGTGAATGACACTCACATCTGAGTTTGTATACTCAAGTTATAGTTGGCCAATGTTCTCACTAAACATGGCCAAGTGGTAGTCACTAGAGAGGCAACAAATTGGTAGAGTCCTCAAGCACGAAAAACAACAGTAGGAAAAGGAAAATTTGTTGCCTCGTTAATTTGTTACGTAACCCTTAATTTCCAGTGGAATTTTTTTAACCATATATGTTAAGAAAAGTAAAAACAAATATATAAGTTGTGATGGCAAGCTCCCACCCCTGCCACCCCTCAATGGGCCAACTGTATATTTTAATATAATATATGTTTAAATAGGGTGGGCAAGCCACCCCCAATGGACCTGCCCAATCCTGGTGGAACCACATACCAAGATGACTGCATATTATTAATCATCGACGAAACCATATATTAACCACTAAGCATATAAATATTCAAGCTGTGTATCAAAAAAAAATTGCACCAAGTGTGGGGTGGGAGGTTTTTGAACCCATCTCACCCCCACATAATCCTTTGATGGTTACCAACGAGCCACGACTCAAGCTTTGGTAGCTCTGCCATTCAAATGTTATTTAACCCTTCATCAAATGAATTTGACTCAAACAGGTAGCGGGTCAACCATTGGAACCTTGAGTGGCCAAGAGGGTCATAACCATAAGAAAGGGATCTTTTTAGGTGCTGAAAATATTCCATTAGAGGGCCAGAGGTACCAGTGTCAAAATTTGACAAGTTTATAGTCATTTTTGCATATTTTCGTGCTAAGAATCCAACCGTGCAATCTGCTTCTCTAGTTGAGGTCTCCATTTTTAGGAAATCATCAGAATTGGAGGTATAAGGGTCATTTTTGTAAAATTTATTGTAATTCATTTGTTTGCTTCAACTTAATGAAAGAAGGCCTCCCCACTTTTAGTAGGGCTTAGAGATGTTGCCCACATTGGGTGAACTCTGTAATCAAATCATTTGTGTGCCTTTGATCTCGTGGTTACTTTATGTTTTTTGCTTATTTTTCATGTGTTAAGTTACTTAGTTAATATTCTCTCTTATATGAAATTACGTATGCATCCTTGAAGTTAAAATATCTGGATGAGTACTTGCTAGAGTCTACCTTTTAATCAAAATTTAGTAGATTTTGTTTTTAATAAATTTTTTGGTGAATGGTATAATCTGATTGAAATTTAGTTAATTTTTAGATTTTAAATGTTGAATTTTTAGATTTAATCATTTGGATAAAAATTGCTAAATTTGAGAAAAATTAAAATTGAAAAATAAACCCATATTTCTGGAAAATAGACCAAAAAAAATCCAAATGGTTGCCTCATCTAGCTAATATAAAAGAAAATATACAAGAAAATTTTGATCAACAACATATTAAATATGCAAGAAATTTTATTTGCAATAATTTACATAAATAAAAAAACAAATAGAAGAACACTTGTTCGAGTGGCTTGGTTAGGATGTGCCTGTCTCTGTCGGGATGCTCCTCTTGGCTACCTTGCTGAATTTACCTCTCAACCAACTAGGAATGATTTCCTAGCCTGACGAACCTCCACAGGTTCCTTATCCCTCTGAAACCAAGTCCAACCAGTTGTAGTGTGTCCAAGTTAAAACCAACACTCTTCAATAGGTCCATGTTTGAGTTCTCTCATTTTTCTCTTAATTCTCTCTCTTCTCCTTCTGCAAATTCCTCCTCCCAAAATAAAATCGTCCAATCCAAAAATAAATATCAAGGATCTCTCCATTCTTCTCTCATCCTCCTTCCATTAATGTCTCTTACTCTCATGCATGTAACAACCCTAGTGAAAATTCCATGTAAAAATATATAAGACCACGATTGATGCGACACTTATTTGAAGTTGAATGTTGGGCAGGACATCCTAGTGGGTGTTCATTTGGTTGTTTATGGATAAGGAAATTGGCAAAGGCAATGGCTAAGGCTTTGGAAAGGAAAAATGACATTTTGGCACAATTATTTATGAAAATAATGTAAATTAGGAGAAAAGGAAGGTGAAAGGTCATAGGTTGCATGTGAGGAGGAAAATGAAGGAAAATAATGGAAAATGAAGAAAATAGAGGCCTCATTAATAAAAAGGCTTCTGAGGATTAGTGGGGAAGGCTTGGTTAGTGTAACCTTTTGTCAGTTTAGTTTTGGAGCTCTCTCATTATTCTATCTCTCTCTCTCACTCTTGGAAACTTAGAGTTTCTTGGAGCACTTTGGCATTGTAGAAAGAAAGGAAAAGAAGGCAAGAGAAAGCAAACATCAAGCAGGGAAATGCAAGATCGAGTAGCTACAATAGGCTTCATTGTAGGTATCAACTTGCATGTGTATTCTCCTTTGTAGATTAGGCATGCATGGGATTGCATGTTTTCTTTTCTACAATGGCATGGGTTTTTCCAGGTGTGATAGTTATTTCAGCCTAGCCTTACCATTTCGTGATAGCTTTGATGAGATGGGTTCTCTCATATGGTTTATTTGGGATGGATGAATTAGATTCAAAGTTGAGTGGGGTGGATCTCCGAATGCACAAAGACATGGTATGACCGATCCTGAGCTAGATTGAGGATCATGAAGCAATTGGCCCAATAACCCCTGAACCAAACTGCAGGTTGTGGTAAAGATAGATTGTGTGCCTCGGTGGGCCTAGGAATCTTTGTTGGTGAATGGTGGGATATACTATGAAGCCAAGAGGTGGATTTTCTCTTCGTTGGGCAAGTGATCCTAGGATGGGATGCATGATAAAGCTTGAAGAGTATATCTTCATGTAGGGCCTATTCATCCATGGATCGAACTGTGGATGCATGGTAAAGCTTGAGAGACTAGGAAGCACTCAAAATCATCACGGTGTAGGTAGAGAACTCCAAAGGCAACTATGTTGATTGGTGTTTTTGGTGTGTTCTATGAGTCCCATATTCATGCTTGGAATATGGCATGAGGGTGATTGGCTGAAGAGAGACTTGGCTCAGCCAATCTTTGATTGGGTGGAACGTGGTAGTCCCATATCTGGTTGGTTCATTGCATTCATTAATGAGAAATTCATTCCCTTGATTTTCATGTGTAAATGTATTGATGTATATCTGGATTTTGATGGCTAATATGTTTATCGTATTTTTATTCCTATTATGTTGGTTATATGTGTATTTTATGAAAGTAGCTATGTATGGCCCTCATCATGTTTTTACTTGTATATGAATGGATAATGTCTCCATGACCTAATAGATGATAGTGTAGAAATTGACATGAGAAAAAAAATGGTTCATAGTGATTCTTAGATGAGTATGAGATCCCTACACTTAATTATGTTTTTTACACCTATGGGTTACATGTTGATGATGTGTTTGATGAAATTCCCATAATGGCTAAGAGGGGTATGGTTATGGTCTTGTTCATTATATTGCTTTTTCATCATTGTTTCCTTGTATTTTTACTGATTCTAAGCTATCACTCCATTCTAGGGAGGGACCTGGGATCTAGGCCTAAAAATGTGGCTTAGATCCTAGGGTTTCTAGCATATAGCTGATAAATTTGGTCTCTAGACGCTAGGAGGCAATCCTATGAGAGAGAATTTGGGTTTTCGGTTGCACCCTTTCCTATAACATGAGAGAAACTATGGCCTAAGAGATCCAGAACAGTAGTGGGACTTAAGGACAAGCTGTCTAATCAGATGACATGTCTCATGGGGGTTTCTGAAGCTAATGTTGGATGACCATGTGTGATGTTTACATCAATTCCACTTCCTTAACGTTGCATAGGAGGTCAAATATGATCATAGTAGCCTCTCATATCATGTTTACCTCAGGTGGCTAGTGGCTTGGGTAGATGTGGGAGGAGGGTGTTGTAGAGTGGTATCAAAGTAGGTAGCGCTCTCTTTGGGTCATATTTGATACCATAGATTGGTATTATAGTAGGTTTTACTCTCTTTGGGTCATATCTGATACCATAAAGTGGTATCCGAGCATGGTTCAACTCTCAAACTAGATGGCTGGTGTGTGTTGGTCATGCATGCATGTCAATTGCATGTTTGTCTTTTACACTTGCATTTCATGTGCTTGTTGCATTTTCCTAATCATTGATTATGGTTGTAGCGATGTTGTCATGTGGAATTTGATGTTGATTTTGTGGAATGAATCTTCCTGAATGTACATCTAGTTACATATTGTTATATTTCTCTTACATTTTATTATATGTCGATTTATTACCTTCTTGTATGTTTGATTACATGTATCAGTCTTGTAGGTTGGCTACAAGAATTGATCGCTTATGCTCGACTACATGCGTTCATGTGTATGTGTAGTTGATCATAAATTTCTTATGCATGTTGATGGTTGCATGTGGAAATGTGTACAATGGAGTAATGTTTGTTTTCGTGCATGAGGTCATGGTTTGTGAAGCTCATATGGTCATGCATTGATGATTGGACTCTAGATAGAATGAGGTGTATATGGTTTGGTACTCATGAATTATATGTCTATATGTAGTTTTTATGCATGTAGGGTCTTGGTTACAGCTATGCATGAATATTAGGTAAAACATGCCTTGTGAAGTCATGGTGTGAAATTTAGGTCATCATGGTGCTATTGGTATGATATGATGCTAATGTGTTGAATGAGGTAAAGCACGAGATGTAGATCATCAACGTGAAGTTGCAACATTAAACCTTGAGGCAAGAGCATGTCGTCATATAGGTTTGAATGTTGGGCTTGTAGGTATGTAAGTTAAGGATTGTCATATGCATTAGGTTTATATACATTACATTTATGTACATGTTTTTTTTTTTATGTTATGGTTACATACATGATAGATGATAGTTGATTAGTATATTCATATGCACATGTGTGAGATAGTCAAGAATGATGGCAACCGGTGTTTGTAAGCATTGCTATTGTTGGGTAGGTTAGATAACTTGATGATTATGTTATATGATATATTGTTGTTGAGTATGTTATAGGTTAACTTGTTTATGTTATATGTCAATTAGATTGATGATTAGGTTTTATGTTGTTCATGAGCATGATATATAGCTTATTATTGTTATAAGCTAGTAACTTGATCATTAAGGTTCTTTCATTTAGGTCTTGAGGTTGTAATTTTCATTGGTAATATGCATGATGGTTATGTTCATTGCATTAAATATCTTGACGTTATATGTATTTTGTTAAGCTGGTTTGGCCTATGCGGATGGTTATGGTTGTGATATTCAGGTATGAGCCGACATATTTTTGATATGGTGTCATACTAATCTAGACTGATTGTACATATGTGATTGTTATACATGAGCAACAAATGTTTATGAGCTTATGATGTGAACATGCTAGTTAGTTATTGTTATGGATATCATGATTTATGTTTGAGTTGATATGTTCTGAAGTTGTGTCATGCCAACCTAGATTGATTGTGCAGACAAGATTGCCTCCCCTGAGATACACGACCCAATTAGAGCATGATATGTGGCATGAAAGTTCATCACTTTTAGGTACCTATGTGAGCTAAAAATGAGTGACATGTTGCATCGCTCAACGAGTGACATGTGGTACCTTTGTAGAGGTGGAAATCAACTAGAAGGCACATCACCTTGAAAGAGAAACCCCAAAATATTTCAAAGATGTGAAGGCTTAACCATATTGTGAAGTACTTTGAAGACACAGTGGAATTGTGGGTGTTAAGGAAACTCACCGTAGTGGTATAATGGTTAGTTTGGGTGTGCGACATAGGTCCCACCAAGACATATAATCCTGAAGTTGGTTAAATGTTTGATGAATTTCATAGTATGAATATGTGTTCAAATAATCTTGTTTTAAGATGGTTGTACTTATACATATGTGTTAAGACATTTGATATGTACTTGAATGTATTAGGTGATAATTGTAGCATTATCTCTAATGACTATGAATTGACTATGGATTATGACATGATTGTTAGTCTTAGTAAAGGTTTATTTAAAAATGATAGATATTATTGTCTTGATATTTGGAACATGTGGTTGACATGTGTGAGTAGTTTCTGGAAGCATGATTGGTATTAGCGTGAAAAGGTAATAGTTGATGTGTTTATATAACTGAGCCTCGATTGCAACAAGGTAAAAAGGTAAATGAAAGGAATTGGGGAAGAATTCATTGGGCTATGTTTAGAAACTCTAATTCCAAACGAATGAGTGCTTTTCACATGGGAAGTCTTCTTAACCTTGATTTGTTTGAAATTATGTGGATATGTTCTATATTCGTGGACATGTATTCGATAGGTATATTAGATAGTCTCTAGTGACATGTGGATATTTCAAGGGGATTGGAGTACCTTGAGAGATGGCATGGAAGTGTTCAGCTATAAGGAAACTTTCTTAGCGCAACAAGATAAGTTATCTAGTGTATTGTATGTTTATTTATGGACTAAAAGTTATGTGTTTATGGCAGCATGATGTAGGGGATGGCATGGCAAAGAGACTGCCTTGAAATCTTGAAGAAGGCTCAGGTTGACCTTTCATTTGGAATCATTGGGAAACATGGGGATTGAGTCATGGTGTCTGATGTTAGTCTTGTGATTTTGGTCTTTTGTGATTTTATTGTGCTTGATTTGCAGTTTTGTTATGTCTAGTGCATGATCATGCCACTTTGTTTGTGGTGTCATATTGTTGTTGGTTTTCCATGGTTTTATTCTTACTTTCTTCTCGATCTTTCCTTTCTTGTTTTGAGAGTCTTAGAAATTGGTTGGAAAAGAGGAAAGTTAATGGAGCTTGAGGAGAGTTGTGTGGTACCCAACTGGTAATGTAAGACACGGATGAAGCTCCGTGCATGAGTAAGTGCAGCAAAAGGTAAGACTATGATAGTCAGTTAGCTGGGTCCATTGTGGTAAATGGATAGTGGAAATAAAGTCATGAGAAACGTAACCAAAAGGTAAAGTAAATGGATATGAGTCATTAGATGCCTTGGCTATGTTGGGAACGACTATTCTTAATGTTGCGCATGTGTTTCATGAATAAAGGAAGTTCTCTTAACCCTTGACCTTAATATCTGGTTATTATGTTATGATCATGATTATGTTGATGTTTATATTTTTATACATGCTGGTGTGTATGTATATCGTCGTCATGGATCATTACTATTAATGGTAACATTTATGTGTATATATATGTATGTATGCATATCATTTTTTGATAAGATCATGATTGTTTATGCTAATGTTTACGTATATGTATGTATGTATCCATGTATGTATGTCACTCTCTAACAAATCAACAAGAATCCTTCTTGTGGTGGAATGATTTCTTGTGCAAGCAAATGACATGAAGAAGTTCCTAGATATGAGGAATCAAGTGGGAAGAGTAGTCATGACAAATATATGAGGTTAGTATCATGTGAATATGAATTTATATTGTATGCTTTTATTATGCCTATGCTTATGTTATGGGGAGTTTATACCGAGGGATACATCAGCAAAATGAAAGCATTGTAGTTTTCGGCATGCTAGGATAAGCATGGATAAGACACTAGAAGAAAGGTCTCTTGGTAAGCACTATGTGGTTTCGGATGTGTAGTACTACTGTTGTGCATTTATTGTACATGTTTCATCTATGATGTGTGCACATGTGATGTTGTGTATATATAGTTTGTGTACATGTTGTTTATGCAACATTATGTAAAGGATGGTACATATAGTGTTGTGTGAATATTGCATATGGTGTTTTGTGCATGATTGGATATGCAGTGATGTGCATAGATGATGCTATGTAAATGTTAGATGTGCAGTGCTATGTACAGGTGGTGTTGCATGCTTGTTGTACATGTGGCATTATGTACATATGGTGTTGTATTCATGATTATATAAGTGGTGATGTGTGCATGAGGTGCAATGTATAGGTTGTACAAGTGGCATTGTGCACATGTGGTGTTGTGTACATGTCATGCATGTGGCGTCATGTACATGTCGTGCTGTGTACCTAACGTGCATGTGGTACTGTGTACATGTGGTATTGTGTACACATTGTACAATGGTGCAGTGTACAAGAGGCGTTGTGTACATGTTGTGCAGGTGGTGCCGTGTACATGTGATGTTATCTACACATTGTGAAGGAGGTGTCGTTTACATGTGATACCACACGTTGTGCAGCTGGTTCTTTTTGCATGTGGTACTAGTGTACATGTGGGATTGAGTGCATGCCGTACATGTTGTATTGCAGGCATGTGGTAGTATGTATGTGCATTGTGTAGTCATGGTATTGTGACATATGCATTCATTGTTTTGCACTCTATATACATATTTGTGGTGTGTTGTGTCACACACCGGACGTAGGAGTATGTATCATTTTTTGTCGTCCACTCAGTGTAGGTGTATTTGTTTCATATCAAGTGTAAATCCATGCATTGCATGGTGTTCTATACCATGTGTGGTTTTATGTGTGGGATGTGCACTATGTGTGCACATGCTTGAGGAGAAGGCATTGGGTGTTTGTCGGGTCTGGCAACTGATCCGATGTGCATACGAAATAAGAACAAAGACAAAAGTAAGGATCGATTAAAAGATACATATCGATATATTATTCCAATTTTATTATGCATGTGAATTATGATTATGGTTTATGATGATTACGGGTGATCTATGATTCTGGTTTATGATGGTTACATGTGATTTATGATTTTTATCTATGATGGTTTTGTTTTGTGCTAATATGATGTGATATGTTTATACATGATGATTTCGTCAAAGATGCTAGTTTGACTTGTTGTGACATGAAATAAACAAGATTGCAAGTGTACCTTATTGACAAGCTACCAATGAGGCATGATGTGAATTTATTTCAATTTATTTTAAATCTAAGGGAAGTCATGTGCTTGGTACAGATCATGATATTTATCATAGTTACACTTTTGCATCTATAAATTCTCACAAATGCTTTGAAAAAAATGTTACAGGTAGCTATGAAAGGAGGGCACTCCTTGAGACCGATGTAGCTATGGAAGGAGAGATGCTGGGACCACTCCTTGTGACCATTCAGCATAAAAAAAAATGCATCAGATGGTAGAGCCATGAGAGATGTTGATTCAGAAACCATCTACCTGTAAACGAGAACATGACGCAATGATACACCGAGGACAATGTAAAATTTAAAGGGGGGAGTATGTAACACCCCTCCCTTATGTACCAAATTATTGTAAACCTAAGCTAAGTTAAAGCTAGGTGTGATATCCTCACTTGTGTGTTAAATGTTTGTAAACCTAAGCCGAGGAAAGCTACATTTGATACCCTCCTTTTTGGGTTTAACTATTCTAAACCTAAGCTGAGGAAAGCTAGGTGATATGTAATATGAAAGGCAAATGTGTTATTAAATAATTAATAAAATAAATCACTTGGAGAGTGGAGCACCAAGAGAGAGGATATGCTTGCCAAATCCCATGAGGAATGGGAGATAGATGAATCTTTCATGATAAGCTTCTAGATGTGATTCTAGATAAGCTTGGATGGATTGGATATACATTTGATGGATGGGAGATAAAGGTCCATTGGACATAAAAGCTTTGTGGGAGATAAAGGCAATGTTGTATGTGGAAAAACGTCGTGAGAGATAAACAAGAGCTTTTCCAGATAAGACCTAGGCAAATGAAAAAATCCATAAATCAGGATGTCGCTAATGATAACTAAATCATGAAAGAGGGTATTAAATACCCAGTGTATTGATCAATTGAGGACAGTTTATCCTTGGCAAGATCTTTGGCTTGGGGGGGATTAGAGGTGATTCACGGTTGGGTGGTGGTGCTCCTCCCTCCAAGTGAGATTTAGTTGGTGTGATTTGCATGGAATGTTTGTATGTGGATTCTTACACTCTCTCTGTTACTGTTCCAATTTTCTTATGAGGAGTTTTCCTAGTTCTGAGAATATTTGAAAGAGTTACATGTGCTTGGATATTAATAGGTTTAATGGTGTTTTGCTCTATTCAGATGAGATTGACTTGCATGGTATGTGTTTCATGTTTAATCCTGACTTGATAGGATGTTAAATCACACAATTCAGTTATATGGATAGCTTAATTACCTCTCTTATGGAAATGACGGATGGAATAATGCATGTGACTCACGTGTGATTTCCTATGCATCACAAGGTTATTATAACCAGTGTATAGGAGAATGGTAACTATACCTTATAAATGTTTTGGTTATAAGTTTGTAATCATGAAGCAAGATATTCATATCATTCAACCCATGCATTAAGGTACTATAAGCTGAGTTGTTTGCTTGATGTATTCCACTTTTGTACTTGCATGGCATAAGATATCTATTGATGCTTCTATCTACATTCTTGTAATTACTATCATTTTATGCATGTGGATGTGTGACATATCTAATGAATCTAAAGGTAATCATTAGTTTAAAAGATCAAAGTATGTATGTAATGCTACATATATATCTCTAGCTAACATGGCAGATAGTGGTGGCTACATGCAAAACAAATGGTATAATGCCATGAACAGATGGTCATAAGATCTATGGTATATATACTCAATAGGGTTCAATCTTCATTCTATCTGATGCTCAAGAGTAATCCTTATGATGAAAATGATGGATTCTTATTATGCATATGTTCTTATTGCATTAGGATGTAACAATAGAACATATTAAGTATATGAAAATGTAGGTGGTTTCTTTGAATTATAAACTTTGACAACTGGATCTAAACGCCCTCATCCTCGTATCAGTTAAGGACAGTGTAGGTATTATTGCATGTGCATAATAGATAAGATAGTAGTAGCTTTGATTATGCCTAAAGTAAGATGCATGCCCATTCTATTGAAAATAGATGTAGGAAAATGTTCTATGAACATTGCATGAAATATTGCATGAAGACATTAAGGTAGTTGTAATGGTTGCATGTCAAGCAAGCATGTGATATTATGCCCAGGGTATATCAATTTCTACCTTGATATTTCACTATGGTCATGATCCTTACTTCACTGGACTCATGACGAAGGTGAAATCTTAGTTGTAATCAAGACAAACATTTTAAAGAAATGTGGCCTAGAGGCTATTTTCCTGGATAGGCTACGGAGGTTCATTAAAAAAGGAAATGGCTAAGGATTTGGAAAGGAAAAATGGCATTTTGGCACAATTATTTATGAAAATAATGGAAATTAGAAGAAAAGCAAGGTGAAAGGTCACAAGTTGCATGTGAGGGGGAAAATGAAGGAAAATAATGGAAAATGAAGAAAATAGAGGTCTCATTAATAAAAAGGCTTCTCAGGATCAGTGGGGAAGGCTTGGTCAATGTAACCTTTTGTTAGTTGAGTTTTGGAGCCCTCTCATTATTCTCTCTCTATCTCACTCTTGGACACTTAGAGTTTCTTGGAGAAATTTGGAATTGGAGCAAGAAAAGAAAAGAGGGCGGGAGAAAGCAAATACCAGGTAGGGAAATGCAAGATCAAGCACCTACAACAAGCTTCATTGCAGGTATCAACATGTATGTGTATTCTCCTTGCTAGATTTGGCATGCATGCATTTGCATGTGTTTTTTTCTACCATGGAATGGGTTTTTCTAGGTGTGGCCATATTTTAAACCTAGCCTTACCATTCCCTGATAGCTTTGATAAGATGGGTTCTCTCATATGATTTATGTGGTATGGCCAGATTGGATTCGAAGCTGAGTGTGATGGATCTCTGAATGCATAAACACATGGTCTGAGTGGTCCCTGAACCGAACTGTGGGTCATGAATCCACTCACGTGGTAACCCCTGAACGAGACTGTTGGTTGTGGTAAAGCCAGATTATGTACCTTGGTGGGCCTAGAAATCCTCACTAGTGAATGTCAGGATATACGTAAAGCCAAGAGGTGGATTTTCTCTCTGCTGGGCCTAGTGATCTCGGGATGGGATGCACTGTAAATCCTGGAGAGTATCACTCGGTGTAGGGCCTAGTGATCCCTAGATTAGTCTATGGATGTATGTTAAAGCTAGAGAGACTGGGAGGCACTCAAATTCCTCATGGTGTAGGTAGAGAACTCCGGTGGCATCCATGTTCAATGGTGTTTTTGGTGTGTTCTATGAGTCACACATTCATGCTTGGAATGTGGCACGGGGTGATTGGTTGAAGGGAGACTTGGCCCAGCCAATCTATGGTTGGCTGGAACACGATAGTCCCATATCAAGTTGGTTCATTACATTCATTAATGAGAAATGTATTCTCTTGATTTTAATGTGTAAATGTATTGATGGATATATGGATTTTGATGGCTGATATGTTTATGGTATTTTTGTTCCTATATGCTGGTTATATGTATATTTTATAAAAACAACTATGTATGACTCTCACCATGTTTTTACTTGTATATGAATGGATAATGTGTCCATGACCTAATAAATGATAGTGCAATAATTGACATGAGGGAAAAATGGTCCATACCGATTCTCAAATAAGTATGAGATCCCTACATGTAGTTTTATTACTTACACGTGCAGGTTACATGATGATGATGTGTTTGATGAAATGGATGTCCTGGCTAGTAGGGGTCTAGTTATGGTCTTGCTCAGATTATTGGTTTTGCATCATTCTTTCCCTGTATTTTTACTGATTCTGAGCTATCACTCCATTCTGGGCAGTGACTAGGGCTTTGGGTGTCAGAAAGTGGCTTAAATCCTAGGGTCACTGGCACAAAATAGGAAAATTTGGTCTCTTATCGCTGGCGGGCAAGCTTGTGAGAGCGACTTTGGATTCCTGGTCGCTCCCTTTCCCATAGAATGAGAGTAACTATGGTCTAAGAGATACAAAATAAGATTGTGATTCAGGGAAAGGTTGTCTAAGTGGCTGACATCTCTCCTAGCGGTTCTGAAGCTTATGTTGGATGACTGTGTGTGATGTTTTCGTTGATTCCACTTCCTTAAGGTCACATAGGAGGTCGAATTTGATCATAGTAGCCTCTCATTTCATGTTTACCTCAGATGCATAGTGACTTGGGTAGATATGGGAGGAGAGTGTTACAATCGACCTTAAAAACTTACCATTAATGTCATGACTAACCCCATCCTTTTAATTTAATGACCTTGACTTTAATTTCCAGATATTATCCCAAAATAAATTTGAGAATACACATTGGTAGTTGAAATATGGATATTTCATTTAGAAATTAATTGGAGAAGACCATATCTTATTTAAAGTAAATTTTAGAAGACGCCTTGGGAATTGAAATATGGATATTAATTTAGAAATAAATTGGAGAGGACCATATCTTATTCAATGTAAATTTGAGAAGACACGTTGAGAATTGAAATATGGATATTTAATTTAGAAATAAATTGGCTAAGACCATATCTTATTTAAATTAAATTTGAGAAGACACATTGGGAATTGAAATATGAATATTTAATTTAGAAATAAATTTGAGAAGACCATATCTTATACAAAGTACATTTGAGAATATACTTTGAGAATTGAAATATGGATATTTAATTTAGAAATAAATTGGAGAAGGTCATATATTATCCAAAAGTAAATTTTAGAAGACACCTTGGGAATTGAATAATAAAAAATAATGAAAAATCATATGAGTAAAATAGAATTACAAAGTCACAAGTGTAGGTATATACCAATATTACTTAATAATTATAAGCCAATATTTTCACGTTAATTAAACATTAATCAAAATTGGCATGATAAGATCAAGTAGGGCATTGTAATTATTTATTTGCATGATTCTATTTATGATTTTCCTTTCATGTAGATTATTTTATACGATACAAAAATTATATCAATCATTTGTTTGATTTTTCATACTCACAAATTTTCAATATTCCATTCAGAATAATATTCAAATGCTAAAGATTAAATTTCAAGAAGTTTTCCCTTTCAATACAGATCTTGTGTCCTGGAGGTCTATATGAATGAGGTGAAAAAGGTTCTCTGGGTGGGAGGAGATGAGTTACTAATTTATTTTTCTTTTGTTAGGATATTCCGACACATAGGAAATAGTTAAGTATAACTTGGTCTAGTATAGAGTTAGGTAAAGTGTGTTTCTTTACTATGTACTTTTGTAACTTACAATCCGACGGTCACGATATGTAGTGATCCGATGGTTCATTCTATCCTCGGTATTATCGACACTTGATCCGTGCCTTAACAGCCAATTGGTCCATGATCTCTATTTAAAGAGCCTGGAGGGTCATTTGTAGGTTAACTGCTCATGATAGAAGCTTATGTAAATTTTCATTCTTTTATTAATAAATTGCCTGAAGTGGCCGCGTTGGCTCAGGTCGTGGACTATTTTCCTCTTTGAGGGTTTTAATGACGTCAAAAATACTGGTGTATTGATCTGTGATCTATTTGTGAGTGGTGTACTTTGGTGTTCTGTCTGAGGAACTTGCCCTGTAAATTCCTACATGGTATCAGAGCTATTTGAGGGCCACATCCATTGGTTATCCAAATCTGAAGCCGATGAACTGCATCTAACCACCATTTCCTAGATTTGTTTTTTCTGACTAATTTCGGGCCGAGAGGACTGCTCTGTTGTGTTAGGAGCATCTGTTCCAGTGAGGAACCCATTTCGTTTCACGCGAAAAGCTTTCTGGTAACCCTAACTACGTCATTTTTAAGATCTGGAGGTATATAGTGTTTATTTGCAGTTTCTAGTTATTTTTTCTCTCTGTTTATTATTTCGGTTTATTTAGCTTCATTTTTATTACCGGATCTATACCTTTCATTTATGTGTATGCTCTTTTCCCTACGACTCTGTGCGATGTGGGCAAATCAGAAACAGAAAGGAAGGATTTTTCTCATGTGTATGCTCTTTTCTGCTGCGCCTTAATGTGTTCTTGGAAAATCAGAAACATTGAGGAAAATATTTAGTTTCTGGGTAAAGCTAACTTGTTATATACCTAGGGGGGATAATATGGGGTACCAAGGGAGATACCCAAGGTAATAATGTAATAATGGGATGGGCCATAGTAATAAATAAGGTGGTTAACCCATGTCATGTAAGGGACCACAAGTAGTTAATAATAATGTAAGGGGCCCATGGTATTAGTTGATGGTATGAGGAAACCATGGTAATGATGCATGGTATTGTATGTATGAGGCCTATATAGAGGCTAGATACTCCACATGGAGAGATATGAAGAGAAGTATTCTTGTATGAACAGGCATATGGCTTGTGGAGTATTCTCCTTGCTTAAGGAGTGAATGTATGGTCTTGCCCTACCATAAGGGTTTGATAATAAAGAAACATTTCTATCTATTCAGATCTTGTTATTCTTGGGTTTATTTATATTTTCATATATTTCTGGGTTAGATCTACAACAAGTGGTATCAGAGCACTTTCTTGGGCACAAAAGTGGAGATTTTTTTTTACTTTTGCAGGATTTCGGGGGCGGCGAGTTTGCAGATCAGATATGTACATTTTGGTGCAAGTACCTGCAAAATCTAATTGCATATCTGGATTTTATGTGAAAAAATATCCAATTTTAAAAAAAAATTTGGTCAAATCGGAGTCCGGATGAAGGAAATATCGCTGATCTAAAAATCAGTAGGGTTGTAGACAATTTTTCGGGGCAGCGAATTTGCGGCGCATATCTAGAACTCTTGGCACTAGATCTGCAAAATCTAATTGTAGATCTGGAATCTTTGTGAAAAAAAACCTAATTTCAAAAAAAAATCAGTTGAATCGGAGTCCGGATGAGGGAGATATCGCCGATTTAAAATCAGCTCTTTTTTCAGAAATTTTGGGTGACGGCGGGAGAGTAGCAGCGCAGATCTGAAATTTTAGTGCCTGGATCAAGATTTCTATCACATGGGTAGATGCAGAATGATTGTTCCATTTCTGAAAACAGGTTATAATAGGGATTCTAAGAAATATTGACAGAACTGTGACAATTTCAAATTTTCGCCAATTTTTTTGTGATGGATCAGAAATTGAAGGACTTGTATAAATTTGATGGCTCTCATCCAGCCAAATGGCTAGCACAAATGGAGAAATATTTCAAATTGGATTACGCCTATGATGATGATACTCAGCTTGGGCTGGGGAGAATATACTTGGACAATGAAAGGCAGCAATGGTGGCAAGAGCATCAACGTGGCTATGGAAGGTTCTTGACTTGGGACGCCTTCAAAAAAGCTCTTATGGACCACTTTGACCGTAAAATTCTTGTGGATAAGCTCACACAGACAGACACACAGTCTAGCACAAATTTTATTTTTACAGGAAAGAAGGAAACCAAGGAACCTAAAGGGTTATTTTCTATTGGTATCTCCTTATTAAAGGTTCATGGATTGATTTAGAAAGAGAAGATCATTGTCTCTATAAATCCTAGTTGCAAGCATAATTTGATGAATGCTGATTTGGCAAAAAAATTGCAAGTTCCAACAAAACATATTGAAAATACACAAGTGGATGATAAAAATGTTCAAGTGTACAAGGATTTGAAGATTTCTATGGATAAATATGTGTTGCATAGTGATTTTTATGCTTCAGATATGGATAACATAGATGTTGTTTTGGGATACCCTTGGATGGAATCAGTAGGTACTATCAATATTAATGTACAAAAGAAATTCCTAAAGCTCAGGTTTAAAAAGAAGAAAATTACATTACAGGATATTTCCATTAATAAACAGGTAGAGTCCAAGGAGGCTAAAGCAGAAGATGTTCCAGGGTCTGACATATTAGATGATGAGCCAGTGATGATAAACAATCAAACACAAATAGAGGCTGAAGCAGAAAAGGTTACAGGTGCTGATACATTAGAAGAGGGCTCAATGGTTGAAGTCATATTGGAAAAGAAGACACCACAACAGGCACCACAACAAGGTGAATTCAAGAAAAAGACACTGTGGGTTAACACTTCAACATATCATCACCCACATCACCCCGTAAGACAACCATCAAGATGGGAACCAAGTAGTCACATGACAGATACAAAGGAGAGACAATCCACCTACTACACATCAACACAAAAGCGCTGCTACGGTCAACTTCCATCTCAAGCGAGCGAGGCACCAGCGAGATCGAGGGTTCACCTTTCTCTTGGATGGCTAGATGCACGTGCATGGTATCAGTGGACTACTCTTTTGAGTAGATATTATTATTTGTGTTCTTCCCATGTTTCCGGGACGAAAAATGCTTAGGGGGGTGGAATTTTATATACCTAGGGGGGATAATATGGGGTACCAAGGGAGGTACCCAAGGTAATAATGTAATAATGGG
>APFE030326179.1:135736-194354 GCA_000404065.3 Pinus taeda | reverse complement strand
ACATCCTCAAGGAGAAAAGGCAGATTTACATTGTATTCGCTGCAAAAGAAATGGATCACATGATGCCTCTACATGCAAGCTACCATGGGACAAAATTGAGCGGAGAAGAAACCAACAGAAAGGTAAAACTGATGATACAGACAAAGGTAAAGCACCTGAATCCGCTCACTATATTGAGGCACAATGTAACATTGGAGTAAATGAAGATTTGTTTAATACTTCACTTGCTTCCTGGAAAAATGATTGGTTGCTTGATTCAGGAGCAACCTGTCACATGACTCATAGAAAAGTTTTTTTGAAGATTTCACTGACAATGTTGATGGAGTAGTATACTTTGCAGATCGGTCAAAAATCTAGCCATCAGGGCTTGGCGCAATCAGGCTTAAACTGCCTGGTCTCTCATACTTTCTTCTGGATCATGTTCTATATCTCCCACAGCTCAAGAGAAACTTGCTGTCCTTGGTCCACATCCGCCAGCAAGGTCACTCGATTCATATGTTTGATGGCAAGCTTGAGGTAAGAAGAGCATCTGATCACTCACTTGTCATGAGGGGAATAGAAGAAGAAAGGCTTTTCAAACTGCAAGGAACATCTGCTCATGCACAACATTTCTCATATATTTCTCATCATGAAGAAGGTACACTTCCATCAAGTTTATTATGGCATGCTAGATTTGGACATTTAAACTATGACAGTCTCCGCTTATTGAAGAAAAATGGTGTTGCTCGTTTGCCTACAATTCCTAGAAAACTTAAGCAATGTGATGCATGCATTCTAGGAAAGCATAGCAAACAGTCCTTTCATGACTCACATTCAAGAGCACATAGGAAGCTTGAACTTATTCATTCAGATTTATGTGGTCCAATGCCTTTTCCTTCTGCAAATGGAAATAAATATATCATGACATTTATTGATGACTACACCAGAATGTGCTGGGTTTATTTATTGAAGAACAAATCTGATGCTTTCCAAACATTCAAGAATTTCCATAAATGGATTGAAAATGATGCACAATCTTATATTGGGTCTATTCGCACTGATAATGGAAAAGAATATACATCAAATGAATTTGAAAACTATCTTTGACAACATGGGATCAAACATCAAACAACTGTGCCTTATAATCCCCAACAGAATGTTGTAGCTGAAAGAATGAATAGAACAATCTTGAATATGGTACGATCCATGCTCTTCTTCAAAAATCTAAAGATAATGTTTTGGGCTAATGCTGTTCTATGTGCTGCATATATAAATAATAGATGTCCATCTAGTGCTATAAGAAACAAGACTCCTTATGAATTGTGGTATCGACATGTTCCTTCGGTAAAACATCTCAGGATCTTTGGTTCCACCTGTTATGCTTTCATACCAAAAGTACATAGAAACAAACTTGGTGCTAAAAGTCGTAAGTGTATCTTCCTAGGGTATTCAAACACCTCCAAAGCATACGGCCTCTATGATGAAGTAAATAAAAAGTTTGTTATATCTAGAGATGTAATTTTTCTTGAATCATCCAAATCTGACAATGTTGTTGAGCGGCAACTTGATCGCTTGGATAGATTCGCAAAAATGAAATCATTTCAAGAATTTGAAAATCAGATTCCACATCTTGAAGGGGGGATTCCTATACTAGATCAACATGTGGAATCTTCTTTTGAAGAATATTCTCCCCCGTCTGAAACTCCAACAACGGATGATGCTTTAAGTGATGTAATTGATAGAATTGGGAGACTCAATCTTGATTCACTCCCAACTCAATCAACAGAGCAGCCTGGACCATCTCAGAAAGGTCCCCCAAAGTGGCTGACAAAGACACTTGAAAGTGTTCATCCTGATGAAATTGGAAAAACAGGAACCAGAAATTCAAACCGGCAAAATGGAGTGATGTAGATGACTCTAATTCACCTGTTGATATGGATGTTTCTTATGATTGTGAATTGAACTTGTCTACAGATTTTGAACCAACTTCCTTAAAGAAGCTGCTTCTCATGATGAATGGAAAGAAGCAATGCAAAAGGAGTATGATGCCCGATCATAAGAACGAGCACTGCGAAGCTGGTTTTGATCCTCCATTTGACCGAACAATTGCTTGCAAAGTGGGGTCTACAAAGAACAAGTACAAAGCTAATGGCTCACTTGACAAGCACAAAGCTAGGCTTGTGGCAAAAGGTTTTGCACAGAAGGAAGCGGTCGATTATGAGGAAACTTTTGCTCCCACAGCAAAATGGGCCACCATCCGGACACTCTTTGCACTGGCAGCTCAGAACGGTTGGAAAGTCCATCAAATGGATGTAAAAACTGCCTTCTTGAATGGAGATCTAAAAGAAAATGTTTTTATGTCCGAGCCTGAAGGATTTGCTGTGAAAGGACATGAACATAAAGTATGCAAACTTGTGAAGTCCTTGTATGGCCTCAAACAAGCACCACGAGCTTGGTATGAAAACCTAACTGAGCATCTTCTGAAACTCAACTTCAATCATTTTGATCTTCATGATGCAACTTTATTTGTCAAGAAAGTTGGCAAAACAGTTGTATATCTTGTGGTATATGTAGATGATCTTTTAATGACAGGGAACAATGAAAGCTATATTGCATCCATAAAGAAAGAATTGGGGAAAATTTTTGAAATGATTGATTTGGGCTATATTCATTACTACCTTGGCATTGAAGTAACCCAACATCCAAAGTCCATATTTCTTTCTCAAAAGAAATACATTGGAGATTTGTTGAACAGGTTTGGCATGATAGAATGCAATCCTCTCACTACTCCAATGGAACAAAACTTAAAAGCTCACATCTATTGAAGGAAAGGAATTTGAGGATGCAACAAAATATAGACAGCTTGTAGGAAGTCTCATCTACCTCACTACTACCAGACCAGACATTTCATTTGCTGTTGGAATCCTCTCCAAGTTTATGCAAAAGCCTTGTGAGGGACATTGGTCTGCTGGAAAAAGAGTTCTAAGGTACTTGAAGGGAACTCAAGACCTTGGAATCAAGTATACATAAGTAGACAACTTCAGCTTGATTGGATACTCTATTTGAAACTTCGATGGAGACAAAGAAACTAGGGTATCTACTTTAGGATATGCTATGAGTCCTGGATCAGGAGTTGTCTCCTAGAGATCACACAAACAATCAGTTCCAGCAGATTCCACAACAGAAGAAGAATACGTGGCAGCAGCTGAAGCAACAAAAGAAATTGTGTGGCTTAGGAAAATTCTTGAAGATTTGCAGGTAAAACAAGTGCAATCAACTCCACTCATGATTGACAACACCTCTGCAATAAATTTGGCCAAGAACCCAAGATTCCATGATAGAATAAAGCATATCAATACAAAATATCATCTGATTCGACATCATGTTGAGGCCAAAACAATCCATCTCTGTCATTGTTCCACAAATGAGCAAATTGCAGAGATCTTCACCAAAGCACTTGGAAAGGAAAAGCTTGAATGATTCAAAATGATGCTTGGACTCACCAACATCCCTTCAGATTAAGGGGGGGAATGTTGACACCTAATCTTCATGATTGGGAATTTTATGTAAATAAAATTAATTGGGAAGGTGAACAGTCACCGGGAGATGAACTGAACAATCACTCCTTATTGTATATAATAATGGGTTACCTATGGAATAAGAAATCAATTAGTTTTCTGCCAAATTGGAGTTACTCCTGGCCTGACACTCATCAAAGAGATCTAGAGGCTGGAGTTTTGTATCTTATAGAGAAGTGTTGTTGGTTTTCTGGTGTACATTCATAGTGTTGGGTGATCTAAGCTTTGATTTAGGTGAAGAAGGGCTTCTTAGCTGGAGGATGATGCTCGCTCAGAACATATGGTTGTAATCCTCTTGCTACTTTTCATCTTAATAAAGCTATTGTTGTTTTCTTCCATATTCTTGTATGCTTGTATATATATGCATTTATATGGTTAACACACATCTAGTCCTATGTTATTTATGAATATAGATATTTTTTTCTTCTATAGTAGTATGTTGTTGTGATTCTATAGGTTCTTTTTGAAGCTGGGTATACGAAGAAGAAGCGTCGAAACTCTATCAAGAAGGAGAGGAAATCGAGCGCAATACTAAGGTTGGTCTTCTTGGTTCTCCTCTTGTCTATTTTCATAAAAGAAAATGATAATAGACTTTACTTGTTTGTTTCTAAGATAGCCACCCATCTTAGTGGGAATAGCAGCATCCCAGTGGACACTATTCCCGGTAACAAATATTCTTCCTGTAAATATTAATTCAGAAATTTTAAAAAGGTACTCTGTAAATATTAATTTAGAAATTTTAAAGAGGCACTTTCTATTTGAGTGTACTCTCACTGTTGTCTGCTTAAAAAAAGAAAAGAAAAAAAAGTGAACTGTGACCAGTGTTTCATTGCCAAAACACTATCCAAACCTAGGAGGATCTTAGATTTAAGCCTTTTGAAATAATAATTATTGTTCATTCAAAATGAGTTTATTTAATTGCTTTATAATAAATGTTGTTGGTACAATTTATAAAATTGCAACATTACTCTTTATTCACAACTTGTTTATTTATTTGCTTTATCATAAATGTTGTTTGTATAGTTTATAGAATTGCAACATTATTAGATGTAATAGGTACAAAGTTCATCTTGATTTCTTAGCTTCTAAATATTGTATTTAAAAAATTATTAACTAACACTTCACTATTTATACTTTTCATATATTTATGGGGATTTATTATTGATCTTTATGGGTAATTTTTTAACAAATTTTCAAATAATAGAAAAAATTTACATATTTGAAAATATGTTTTAAACACCATAAAATAAATTAGAAATTTAAACAGAATAATAGTATTTGTAGAATAACAATATTGTTGAAATTCCAATCCGACCATCAATATGTGTCATTATTTCAAATTCCTATGTAGTGTCATTCATATTGGTATTGAAGAATATATGCCTCTATCAATCCTTTACCTTTACCACTAAGCAATTTTGTGTCTTCATCATTATTCTTATAACTCTAACTGTGGTAAAGATTACATATTTCCACTTTGTGTCTTCATCGTTTCTCTTATAACTCTGGTTGCGGTAAAGATTACAAATTTCCACTTAGACCTTCATTGCTATGTTAATTATATCTACCACTTAATCAAGAGCTATGGACTCAACCACGAAATCTATAGAAAGCTATGGGTTTTAAGTAATAGGATTTGAATCGAACAAAAATAATAAATATACTTTTTTTTAATTGAAGAAATCGCATTTGAAGAAACTTTCAGCTATATGTAGTCTTGTATATAAATTTTTTAGAGATTAGACCACAACATTTGTAAACCAAACCTCCACACCATTAAACCACAATTTCAAAATACATGTAACTGAAATATTTTGAAAATTATTTATTATATTATATGTAACTATAATAATAGGTAGGCTATTTACCCATTGATAAAATGGGTCATTTTATGATAGTTCATTCTCACCCCCACCATGCATCGTAATAACATGAAAGAAAATGAGAATTTCAAGGACCAATTACATTTAACAGCAGTTGCATTGTTTGTAGCAACATTCCAAATTCGGGCAATTATCGCAGCAATGTGGATAATTACAACTATGTTGGTAGAAATTACTACATGCATCACTAAGACCGTAATTCTTACCTAACCAATAATCATGTACCTTTACAGGCTCTAGCATCGAATGAACTTCAACTTCAACTACAGTTTAAAAAATGTTAAATTCATCTTTCAAAAATTTGTGAACTAGCAAAGTATGATGTAGATTTACAACAATGTGAAACAGTGCCTTGTGGATTATCTTAGAAGTTTGCTACTCCAGAGAGAAGTGGCACAAGTGAAAAACATATTAAAGAGATAAATATAATTCTAGAGGAGGAAGCCATATTTAATCTTATAAAAGGTCAACACGTAATTTTCCATTTTTGACATAGCATATGAGTTACAATGTTTAGCACATAAATGATTTGACGTAGCCATTAACCTTCTGTATATAACACCTATCAATGGAGGCTTCTAGGTTTGTTTCCATTGTTGGACACTTGGCATTGATCTTAGGATTGGCATTACATCAATGGTTTGGAGTGATGATGCTCATCTGACGAAGGAAAACCTTTCCCCTCTTTTCATGGTAACTGACTACCCTAACCCTCCATCCAGAACTCCATTCTCTCCAACTGTTTAGAGTTCATTGTTGCTCTCTGCCAAAGTCATGACAGAGGAACCACTAGTTCTCGCTCAGGTTCATGTCGATTTTTTTCCCAGCGGAACTCCAGTTTTGACTTCTAGCACACAAAACCAAGGTTTGCATGGTTGTCCTCTTGACCATACCTTACTTCCTCTCAGTTTTGGGTTGGGTTTTTTTTGTTTAACTTGTAACTCAACCTTCTTTTCATAGGTACTCGCACTTGTAACCGAAAGGTTGCACCATTGGATGGCTACCTTCAATAGTCTATCGTTCTTTTTATAACAAGTACCTCTCTTTCCCTTGGCTACAACAATGAATAAAATGGGTAAAGCTATTGGACTCTTTGATAGGCTTACAGGTGAGGTTGCATTGCTGGGAATGATTTAAAATTTTTCATTGTGATTGTTCATAATTCAATGCCCGAGGTTGAAAAAATAGTCCAGGAATTCTAATTCAAGATTTATTTGGCAGAGCAGGTGAGCTAGAGGACCATTAAACTGGAAGAATTGGCTTTCGAGGATCGACAAAAAGTTAGTCTTCTCAAGACCAGATGGAAGAAAGTTATGGTAAGGATGAATGTAAGAATTTAGCATTCATGGTGTTACGTTTTCTATTATATTTGGAATTTCTCAGCCTAAGGGAATGGATTTAGGAATTAATGGTTGTTTTTGTGTTTGTGTTGAATGATCGGGTAAGTCCTAGGCTGAGAAATTCCAAATATAGTAGAAAATGTCCAAATATAGTAGTATGTGCAATGCATGGGACATAGGACCTCCATGGTTGACACCCCTTCTAGAGACCAGCTTCTTTGTGCCCTGTAAAATCCATGGAGTCTCCAGTAAGAGCAAGTGAAATAAGTATTGTCTGGATTGCATGGGTAGTGCATTGTGTTGTACTACCTTCTCCATCATAAAGACCATTATATAGTCTAGGTACTGGAAGATCGAATAATTTCATCATGCCTGGTTTTACTTTCCAAGTTCTTTATCAGGAAACTATACCATTACATAGTCCAAGGACTGGAAAAATCGAATAAATTTATCATGCCATGTTTTGGTTTTGAGGTTCTTGATTGGGAAACTAAGGGGCTTCTAATGTGTCTATAGATAAGACGGTCTTTATACCATAATGTTGTTCATGTTTCTGGGATTCAGAAAGTGCTCGACATTAGTGGCGTGCAAGCTTACATTATAAATAGAGCCAAGATTTTTTTCTCAATGAAAGGCCTCAGCCTAGGCCAGGTAAGGGCATATAAATACCTACCAAATATGTGATAGGAGCCTCCAAGACACATTTTGGTTCTATTCTCTCGATTGCAAGGTATGACATCCATGACTCTTGGCATGGTGGATTTCTTTTTACTTCTGTTATTTTTATTTTTTGTGTTGGGCCATTTTCACTAAGCACAATAACAATAACAATTCCCCAATCAAACTAAAACAATGAACTTAGATTTCTATGTTTCAAAAAATAACATGACAAATTTAACCAAGAATGTTATTCAATAATTTATAGAAGAATAGGATTATGCCTTTGCAGTGGATTGTGCTAACCATCATGAGTCTTGCCACATACTCTTTGCAATAAACGCCTTCATAATTGTATATGTTACAACTTTGAGGTACATAATTTTTAGGAAGATAAGGTGAAGGCGATTTAATCCAGGTTAGTGTGCAGAAATGAATATTTATGAATTTTGGCCACTTTTGAGATGGAAAGTTTAAACTTTATGAATAGGTTATGGTTGATAGTTTTATGATTCAAAATAGCAAAATTTTCATCAGTATATTATATGTATATCATCTTGTTTAACTCTATTTGCATTAACATAAATACATACCAATGAGAGTTAGATTCATAGTGAATGAGCAGGACTAGACTAGATACTTACCAGATAATCGCCAATATGTAAAAATTTTGCTCGGTATTGATAATATATGTTGAGATGGCTGAGTTGGTCTAAGGCATCAAATTAAGGTTCTGGTCTGAAAGGCATAGGTTCAAATCCCACTCTCAACAGCCAAGGGGTGTGAGTTCAAATCCCACTCCCAATAGTGAAAGTTTTCACAAAACGTTAGCATGATAGGATGAAAATAAATTTCAATCAAATTAAATAGTTTTCAGGATGGCCTTTTCACAAAACTTTAGCATGCTAGGATGAAAATAAATCCCAAACAAATTAAATAGTTGTCACGATGGTGGTCTAAGGTGCTAGATTTAAGTTTTGGTCTTTGAAAGAGGGCGTGGGTTCAAATCCCACTTCTGACAAAACAATTAGGAATTTCCTATTAATAAATCTAGCAAAACAATTACGAATGTCCTATTAATAAATCTATGTTTTTATCAAATGCGGTTCATCATGTTTTCTTCAAATTAACCATTTTTCGTATGTTTTAGTCCTATTACTTACAAGGCCACATGATATGCAGGTCAGGACATCAAAGACAGTGCAAGAAGTTCCAAGTTTAATTCTCGGAATGCCTTGTAATATGGTAATGTCTGCTCTTTTTCTTTCATCATGTTTTCTGGTGCGATTCTTGCTGAGGGTGCAACAAGTCCCAAGTTCAACTCTCGGAATGTCCTGTAATATGGTAATGTTTTCTCCTTTGCTTTCATATGTTTTCTTCAAATCAACTATCGTTCCTATGTTTCTATATTGTTACTTATAGGTAATGTGATGTATGCCATAGCAAAGGCCACATGATATGGGGAGCTAGAGATCAAAGATTGAAAAGTGTGTGTTAAACAAGGATGAAGGTTCATTGTTCCCCAAGGAAATACGTAAGAACTACATAAAAGCAAAAATGGGGTCTGTAAATTATATTTAGCACTCCTAAATGATTATAAAAATTTTGCGAAGTTTGAGAATCTGCCATTATATCAACTATCACTTGCATTTAACTGAATTTGATAAGTATAAGTCATTTGGGTCTCTTAAATACTTGTAACACTTTTTGAGATTTTTTCATGATGTTAACTACCAAATCATGTAAGAGAGTGGGATAAGAGATGATACTCATAGGTTTTCATGGATATCAAATTCCATCAACAATAGCAACCAACTTACCCGAAAATATCATGCAAATGTAGTGCACCTAGTAGTGCTTGACACATGCAAGCCTAGCTCTTAGGTTTGATAGTTTGGTTGGACATACTGTGAAACAACCGTTGGTGGATGTCTGACCCCTGCAACTTCACCTTATTGTCCTATAATCTTGAAACTTAACTAGGAATGACCTCAAATCTCCTCGAGGTTCGACATTATGTTTGGAACTAGCTGAGCTCATCCTTCTTCACTGCATCATCCTGGAACAGTCCCAAGAGATTGAACCCCGGCGAGAGGGAAATTATGTCGAAGGTGGAGTTCACAAATGGGTACCTACTGTTAGCCTCACTGGAAAAAGGCCCAAAATTGGATCCATATATGCTCTTAAAGTCTCCAGATTTTCTTAAAATAATGCCAATGGATCCAAAAATTCTCTTGAAATATTCAATATTTGCTCAAAATCATCAAAACGTCAAAATTAGCACAAGAGGCGAGCCCTTGGAAGCACGAAAATACAATATCGAGAGGCAAGGAAACACAAGAAAACCATGAAAAAACCAAAACCGTAGGCTTAAACATTGAAAGAACAACAGTCATTTGATCTGGCCGATCAACGGCCCAAATCTAAGCAGTTAATCGCAATCGATGGTGTAGAGAGGATGACTTAAAGAAGGGATGCAAGACACCACCAATCAACGATCCCCGATGATCGGATCAGCGGGTCGCATCGGCGAGGTATCAACGATTAAAGTAAAGGCCCTGAACATTAGTAATAAGCGATTGCGATCAGATCACATCGCTATATCGCAGTGGAGTAGAACCAAAGGGCAGGGCCTATGCACAGGTATATAGCGCTGATAGCAATGAAGCCCGAACCCGAAAGGGTGTCGGATGTAAAATATATATTATTTGAGATCTGAACAAAGGCCGATTTTAATGTATTTTCAATGTATTTCGTTATATAACAAAATACAAAGGGGAACTTGGCAGTGCCGATAACGATGAAGCGTAGACCTGAAAGGGTCGGGGAAGTGAAAGATGTAAAATTTTAATTCCATCAAAGGAAATTTTCTTGTCCTTTTAGTGTTTTCCAAGCATATTTCAAAATACAAAGGAACAAAGGGACCCAGCTGGCTGTGATATGCGACAACAACCCAAAGGGTGGACCCAATAGAAGAATAAACCATTTTTGAGGACTTTTTAAGTTTGGAAAGGACAGAGAGGGGTGGGATTTCTTGGTGTTGCTGTGTTTTCTGTTTAAAACAGAAACAATCATTGTTTTTGACAGAAGTCAACAATATGGCAGTGCTATTCTATGTTAATAGAATGCATGCATTTGCTAAACATGATTATCTGACTTGATCCAAACCATCATCCATTCCAATAGTTTTGAGAACAATATTGAAGATTATATGTTACCAGGCATCTTCGAGCTGCAACGTAGGAGAGTTTCTTAGAGTGATAACATAATTGGTGTTGTTGCCGGGGACAGGAAACTAAAGCTCAACTTCCCTAGGAAACGACATAGATCCAGCTTTGATGATAGACAAAGCCTAGGCACTTTTTCATTGTAATCATCCATCTAGCAACTCTACTGGAGGCTAAACCTCTTTGTGACTCCACTTCATAGTTCTGGCTCAGTTTGTGAGGCATACTTGGAGAAATCCTCCGAAGCTACAAGCTGACCCAGTACATGACCCTGAAAAAATAATCAAAGAGAGAAAGGTATTGTAGAAAGGAGCATGAGGTTCAGGTAAACCTAAACAATCTCCTATATCTCTTTAAGAAAGGCCTATAATAGAACAAATATATGTTGAGAGTATAGCATCTAATACTAGCAGTGAAGAAAAACTCTCAGAGATTTATAAAGCTCTTTATTCTTTAGGTTCTCCTTTTGTTGTAAGCCTAAAGGAAGCCTCAATTCCTATCCATCATACTCCTTTAATATTATTAGTCACTCCTTAGCCCTATATCATTCAGATTGCCAGTACTCTTTTAGCCACTATAGCTATGGCAGGTCCACAAGCACCTAACAAAACGGAAAGAATCATAGCTACTAGGTATGGACTTCTAATACCACCCACTACTTTGAATGCCATGCCTACTAGATACTATCATGAAGATAGGCCTAAGTTCACTGGGACTAAAGGCGTTACTGCTGAAGAACATCTTGAGTCATTCTATAGTTATGCTGATAACCTGGACATTAGTGAAGACGATGTGTCGATGAGCATCTTTGTCTAAAGCCTAGATGGAGAGGCTAGAAAATTGTTCAGAGAACTAACCCCAAGATCTATAGCAGATATTGAGGCTTTAGATGATGCATTTCTAAATAATTGGGGGGATAAGAAGGATCTCCTCTACTACCACACTGAGTTTGGAAACCTAAAGAGAGAAAATGGTGAGTTGTTGTCTGATTTTAATAAGAGGTCTAACTGTATGTACAAGAAGATACTAGCTGAATTAAAACCCACTACTACCTTTGCTAAACTCACCTATGCCAGTGCTTTTGATTCTAACTCCTGCGTACTCTTGAGGGAGAGGCGATGTGCTACTTTGGTTGACATGTAGGATGCAACCTTGGAAGTGGAATCAAACATTATGGCTACAGAGAAGCTCAAGATGATGATAGAAGAAGGCAAAGGGGCGAGTCTTCATCATCCTGTGATCCTAAGATAGATAAAATGACCAAGATGATAGAATCATTAGCCTCTGAGATCTCCAAAATAAAACTTGAGCAACATCCTAGGAAAGGAAGAGTTCCTAATATCTTTGCTCCTAGAAATCCAAATCCATATAGAAGAACTAATGAGTAGTTGTAGATTTTGCAAAGAAGAAAAGATTCCAATGAAGACCAAAGGGTGAAGGCCCCTTTTCAAAATGCAGTCATGGAAGAAAATCAGTTTGAAAAAGACGATGAGATCCATTGTTTGTAAGACAAAGGAAATGCTTCCTTTTTTACCTCAACTACCTATGAAAAGTCATTATTCAATGACCAAATCAGCCAACAATGGGATGGTGAAGCTCTTCTACAAATTGAAGGTCAGCAAAGATATAATTTGAGGTCAAACATGAATAATACCAAGGAAGCTCCTATTCAAAGAGTTGTTGTCCCTACAATACAACAAGCTAATAAGAAAAAGCAACCGGAAGTTGATCCCATCATCCTCAAAGCTCCAGCTCATGAGGTAATAGGCCTTGAAAAGTCTCCTTCTCCTTTCAGTTTTGAATCAGAAATTCAGAAGCTAAGAATACCTATGCCTCTAATTGAACAAGTGAAGAATGAGTCCTTCAAAAGATCCATCCTCAAGGCCCTTTAGCTTAAAGCCATCCAAGCCTCTCCTGACTATGTAAATCTACAAGATGACAAGCCAACTATTATTCTCAGCCCAATGATTGAAAATTGTGAAGATAAATCCCCATCATTCTATCTCTCTCTAACTATTCGTGAAAAAACCATTCACAACTACCTTTTGGACACAGGACCCAGCCATAACCTAATGCCCAAGGCTATCATGGATGAGCTGTGTCTTGACATTATCAGGCCTTATGATGACCTATTTTCTTTTGACTCTAGAAAAGTGAAATTCTTGGGATTAATCAAGCACCTAACCATCACTTTGTCTCAGTAGCCCATGAAAATCATGATGATGGATATTGTGGTAGTAGATGTACCTCCCAAGTTTGTCATGTTACTTTCTAGAGGTTAGATCAAAAGGTTAGGTGGATCATTACAAAATGATCTTTCCTATGCCACTGTCCGAGTTTCCGAAGGTGAGAGCACGAGATTGTATAGAGAAGCTCAGTTTTCTTATATCATTAGCAATGAAAGAAATCCCACTAATCATCCCATATATGTTGTTGACACTGATTTTTGGAGCATGTATTCTTCGTATTGAAGAATCCTAGTTAGCCTCCACATAGCTTAAAAAATCAGTTTGCCAGATCACTCAGGAAGAAATCCCATAGATTTGGGACATGTTCTTTGATGGTGCTTGCTCTAACAAAGTTGCAGGGGTAGGTGTAGTCATTGTGTCCCTCACACAAGAATACATTCATTTATCTTCCAAATTAACCTTTCAGGTCAAAAATAACATAACAGAGTATGAAGCTTTGATTTTGGGCTTAAGCACTACTAAAGAAATGGGCATCAAAGGCCTGAAAGTGTTTGGAGATGCAGACCTCATTATTCAACAGGTAAATAAAACCTTCCAAGAAAAGCACCCAAGGTTGAAAGCATATAGAGATGAGGTATGGAGGATCAAGGATTCTTTTAATAATATCAACGTTTCTTATATTCCGAGAACAAAGAACCAGCTTGTCGACTCCCTTGTTGTGTCTGCTAGCACGATTAGTCCTCCTTTGCCTCCTAAATTGACATATGAAGTTCAGGTGAAATATAAATCGTCTCTACCTGACAATGTCAAATATTGGAAAGTTTTTGAAGATAATGATGAAATTAACAGGTTTCTACAAGTTGTTGAGGAATTTTCTGAAATGCACACTGACCATGACAATGAAGTCATGGAAGAATGCGGCTAGTCCAAGCTAAAAAATGAAATCGGCCAAGGAAGCATTGTCTTGCTGCCTAGTAACCATATACCAAAAGGACTGGTGCCTCTAGAGAAGATGTTCGATCATAACAATGTGCCTTATAAGCCTACGAAAACAGAAAATGAGTATGTTGTTTGTAAACACAATATAAGGAGCCCAACCCATCTAAAATACATCAATCTATCCACTCATTTGTCTTTTGCTGAGAGTATTGCACCCTCATGAAGCAATTCGTTGATATTTTTTCCTAGGAATACAGTGATCTTAAAACCTATGATACAAGCATCATTCAACATAATATTCCACTAGAATAGAACACCACCCCTTTTAAGCAAAAATTAAGACCGATCATCCCTCTCTTATTTCCTTTGACTGAGAAACAGATCAAGAAGTTGTTGGATGCCAAAATCATAGTTCCCCTAATCTATTCAAAATTGATAGCTAACCTTGTGGTAGTGAGAAAGAAAAGTGGAGAAATCAGGCTTTGTGTTGACTTCAGAAATCTGAACAAGTGCTCTAAAAAAGATAACTACCCCCTACCTGAGATGGAACACTTGCTGCAAAGAGTTTCAGGGGCCTGAGTCATGTCTTTCTTAGATGGATTTTCATGTTACAATTAGGTTGTTGTACATCGCGAATATCAGGAAAAGACTGCCTTCAATACTCCTTGGGGCACTTTCATGTACTCCAAGATGCCTTTAAGACTGATGAATACTGCGGCTACTTTTTAGAGGGCCATGGAAATAGCCTTTTTGGGAGAGAAGGGCAAGTTTTTCATTATTTATCTTGATGACATAATAGTATTCTCCAACAGTCACAAAGACCATTTGTAACATTTAAAGAAGGTCTTCCAGAAGTGCAAACAGTTTGGAATTTCGGTGAACCCAAAGAAGTCACAATCTGTTCTAGAAGAAGGCAATCTTTTGGGCCATATTGTTTCTGTTGAAGGTGTGAAGATTGATCTAGCAAGAGTTCAAGCAATTCAGACATTAGGAATCCCAAGGTCAAAAAGGGACATTCAATCCTTCCTGGATAAGATTAATTTTGTAAGGAGGTTCATTCCAAACCTTGCAGAGCTAGTAAAGTACATCACTTTCATTCTGAAAAAAGGATCAAAAATAAAATGGACAGATGCTTGAAGAAGCTCTTTTGAGGCCATCAAGCAAGATATCATGGAAGCTCCCACTCTAATCAGCCTAGATTACACTAAGGAGTTTTGTATCTTCTCTTTTTGCTCTTATGATACACTTGTAGCAGTTCTGTTGTAGAAAAATGATGAAGGCATAGAGCACCCCATGGCCTTTTTTAATAAAACTTTAAGGGATGTTGAACAAAGGTATGACCTTATCGAAAAATAAGCTTATGCTCTCATTAAATCTTTAAAGGCATTCAGAATTTATATTCTGCATTCCAAAGTGGTTGCATATGTACCTTCATCTTCAGTAAAAGATGTCTTAACTCAGCAAGATATTGACGGAAAGAGAGCTAAATGGATTGCAAGATTCATAGAGTTTAACATAGAGGTGAAGTCCACTAAGCTTGTCAAAGGCCATGGCTTGGTTAAACTTATGATAAAGAAAATTGCAGCTTGTTAGACATAAATTTCATAGTTCTAAATTTATATGATGAGCAGACAGAGGGAGCAACAAAGAGAAAAAGAAGAATCAACCTCTAGTTATAAATCTAGCCACCTATGAATGGTATTCCATCATAGTTCATTTTTTGCAGAAGCTAAAATTCCCTCCACGGCTTAGCAAGTCAAGCCTGGGCTATTAAACTCAGATCAACAGAATTTTGCATTAATAAAATTATGCTTTATTGGAAAGACCCATCAGGAATCCTGTTGATATGTCTAGATAAAGAACAAGCTGTGGAATTCATACACCAATTTTATTCTAGCATCTATGGAGGGCATCTTTATTAGAAAACCAGAGTCCACAAAATCCCAAGGGTTGGGTATTATTGTTCTATTCTATTCTCTGTTGTGTTTTCTTTTGTGAAAGCTTGTGACAAGTGTCAGAGATTTGTAGGAAGACAGCAACTAAAATATCTTCCCTTGAAGCCAGTACATGTCAATGGTCCCTTCCAGTAGTGGGGCTTGGACTTCATAGGTGAGATCAACCCACATTCCAGTGGCCAACACAAGGGGATCTTAGTAAGCACTGATTATTTAACCAAGCGGATTGATGTTATACCCACAAAGAATGCCAATCATCAAGTTGTCAGAAAGTTCTTGAATGAGAATATTTTCACTAGATTTGGTTGCCCAACCAAACTAGTCATTGATAATGCAATAGCTTTCGAGGCAAAATAATTGGCGGACATGACTGAATCCATGGGAATTCATGTGGTGCATTTTACCTCATATTATCCTCAAGGCAATGGCTTGGTAGAATCATCTAACAAGAGTCTGGTAAGGGTAATAAAAAAACTATTAGAGGGCAACAAAAAGAGCTGGGATTCCAGGTTGAAGTTTTCACTATGGGCTAACAAAGTGACCATCAAAAAGTCCATAGGTAATTCTCCATTTAAACTGGTTTATGGCACTAATGTTGTTTTCCCTATCCAGCTCATTCTCCCTGTGGCTAAATTATTGCAAGAAGAACAAGATCAAGAGAATGACATGGTAAGAAGAATGAATAACTTGGTTGAACTACAACAGATCAGAGAGTAGATGGTTGAGAAGTCAAAGGCTTATCAGAAAATAATCAAAGAAACATTTGATAGGAAGGAAAAAGTGGACAATTTCTAGGCTGGTGATTGGGTTCTTGAATGGGATGCATTTAAGGAAAAGAAAGGTAATCATGGCAAGCTTGACTCCTTATGGATAGGTCTGCTTATCATTGCTGAAATTCAGTAGAAAAATACATTCATTCTACACAGTCTAGAAGGAGGAGATACTTTTGGTAGCCCAGTAAATGGGCGGTTCTTGAAACTTTATTTCATTTAAAGCTTTAAAGCCTTGTTATTGTAAATATTTTTTTCCAGTTTTTATTTTCATTACAAAATAGACTCCATGCCCAGTGGAACACTAGGAGGAAGATTTGACTTTGTTTTTATAAGAAAGTCATTAATCTGTGATCCTTGGAACCTCACATGGAGGATTTCATCCTGAGAAGGAGCTAGTGTTAGCCTCACTGGAAAAAAGCCCAAAATTGGATCCATATATGCTCTTAAAGTCTCTAAATTTACTTAAAATCATGCAAACAGTTCCAAAAATGCTCTTGAAATATTCAAGATTTTCTCAAAATCATCCAAAGGTCAAAATTAGTGTAAGAGGAGAGCCCTTGGAAGGGTGGAAATACACTATCGGGGGGCAAAAAATGCTTGAAAACCATGAAAAAACCAAAATCGTAGGCTTAAACATTCAAAGAACATTTGTTAGATCTAGTCGATCAAGGGCCTAGATCTAAGAGGCTAATCGCAATCGACGCTACAGAGAGGATGACTTAAAGAAGGGGCACAAGACATCACCGATCAATGATCTTTGATGATCGGATTGGCAGGTCGCATCGGCAGGGTATCAACGATTTAAGTAAAGGCCTTGGTCATCAGTGATAAGTGATTGCGATCAGATCGTATCGCTATATTGTATCAGAGAAGCACCAAGCAGCGCGGCCTATGCACAGGTATATAGAACCAATAGCGATGAAGCACAGACCTGAAAGGCTCTGAGAAGTAAAATATATATTATTTGAGATCCGCACAAAGGCTGAGTTTAATGCATTTTTTATTATTTTGTTATATAATGAAATACAAAGAGGAACTTGGCAACACCGATCGCGATGAAGCTCAGACCCGAAAGGGTCCACGAAGTGAATATATAAAATTTGAAGTCTCCCAAAGGCAATTTTCTCATGTTTTTAGTGTTTTTCAAGCATATTTCAAAATACAAAGAAACAAAGGGACCTGGTTGGCTGCGATATGTGACAGGAACTCGAAGGGTGGACCTGACAGAAGAATAAACCTTTTTTTAGGGCTTTTGAAATCCAAAAAGGATAGAGAGGGGCGAGATTTCTCAGTGTTGCTGTGTTTTCTATTTAAAATAGAAACAATCATTGTTTTCAACAGAAGTCCACAACATGGCAGTGCTATTTTGTGTTAACAGAAGGCATGCATTTGCAAAACATTTGAAAGGGCCACAACACGTGGAGCTCATCCCCAAACTAACAAAGAGGCCGAGAAGCAGCACAATGCAACACAACACGCACAACTATGCAAAACAAACATAAATATTAAAGGCCATAGCTTAGCTCATCAAAACAAACATCATGGGGCATCTCTGATGCGAGAGAGCTCCCAAACAGTAGATCAAACTACTTGAAGGTGGTTATTCCTCTGTTAGAAGGATAAAACCTTTGAGCCATGCTTACCTATTCAGGGAATCAATCAGTTAACAAGACAGATCAAACAGATTAAGACTCTGAGCCTTAGAGAGCTTAGGAGCATTGTAAAAGGCCTATAAAATGCTAGAAACTAAATGTAACAAGGGTTCAACTTTTGGAGATTGTTGCTACTATGTTCCTTCAAGCTTCTCATCTCCATTCGAACAATATAAGCTTCTTTCACTATTATATGTTCAATGTCCATTCTCTTTGCTATTCTATGCTTAAACTTGAATATGTTATTACTGTTTTCTGTTGTTTCTAATGCCAGATGACTGTCATCTTATCTCTGCATTGATAAATTAGATTTGCAAGTCTCATTTACTTCCATTCATATGTGTTTATGTATGCAATCTGTTGGTACAGTCAGTATTCTCCATCTATCCATTAAATCTATAAACTATTGAACATTAGTGGTCTAAAGCCTTGTATTGTTGAGGGTGTTTATGCATGTCTTGAGTGAGAATAGAGCTGAAATGATTATCTGACTTGATCCAAACCATCATCCATTCCAATAGTTCTGAGAACAATATTGACGATTATATGTTACTAGGCATCTCCGAGCTGCAACCTAGGAGAGTTTCGTGGAGTGATAACACCTACAACAAATTTGTAAACCTGCAAGTAACTATTTTCTGGTGATCTAACCTTCTTAATCGTCGAACATACAAACTTAGGGTGCATAATGATGACAGGTGGGCAAGAAGGAGAGTTGATTTCAAAAAGGAATACCTTACGACGTAAATAGAGAGTAATGTAGAGACCACAATTTCAAGTAATGGCTATATTTAAACAATAATATTTAAATTATGATATTCATTTATTAATATATTAAAAACAAATATTATTAAGTGACGTTAAACAACTAGTTTTTTGAAAAATAATATTTAAATTGTGAATTAGTTTAATTAATTTAATTAAAAACAAATATTAATAAGTAATGGCTATATTAAATAGCTAGTTTTGAAAATAAATATTTAAATTAATTTATTAAAAACAAATATTAAAAAAACTACCAAGAAAAAAAATCAAAATCACACTTCAAAAGTCAAAAATTAAAAAAAAAAAATCAAAGCAACAAAATTATTTAATAAATAAAAATAAATAATTAAAATAAAAATATACGTAAATAAAAATATATATGTAAATAATAAATAAATAAGTATTAAAATGAATAATTATATAACAAGTTCAACAATAAACCTAACTTTAAAATATTCTTAAAAAAATACTCTAAAGCCATTTACATCCGGCTTCCATCTCTTTTGGATGGATATTGTTTTCTCTTTAAATTGTTGATTGTGAACATAGTCATTAGAACATCAAGAGATAAGAATAACAAAACCAAATTAAATAATACTTAAAGCTATTTACATCCAGGTTCCATCTCTTTTGGATAGATATTGTTTTCTCTTTTAAAAGGTGATTGTGAACATAGTCATTAGAACATTAAGAAATGAGAATAACAAAACCATCGTTCCTTTAAAGTCAACTTACTAGGGTTTCAGTTTTAATTCAGTTGCCGTTTTTATAGTATATTTAATTAAATGATACCTTAAAGCCATTTGAGATAAGAATAAAAAACCATCCTTCATTTAAAGTCAACTTACTAGGGTTTCAGTTTTAATTTGGTTGCCATTTTTATAGTATATTTAATTAAATGATACTATAAAGCCATTGATATCAAGCTTCTTTTAGAAGGAGATTGTTTTCTCTTTAAAAAGGTGATTGTGAACATAGTCATTAAAGCATCGAGAGCGAAGGATAACCATGTCATCCTTCATTTAAAGTCACCTTACTAGGGTTTTAGGTTTTCATATTATATATTTGGTATCCTTCAATTAAAGTCAACTTGCCAGGTTTCAGTTTTAATTCCGTTGCCATTTTCATAATTTATTTTTGGTATAAAATTAATGAAGTTGAATTAATTCGGTGTACATACATTTTCACATTATAGTTTTGGTATAAAATTATAGGGCAGATATCAGTTTCGTATGTAGATATATAGGTTTCATTTTTGGAATTTGTCTGTGCGTAAGGACGACAACAATGAATGTGTGGAAACAAGCAACGACAGCATCCGTCAACAAACCGTCGAGGCGGCAGAGAACCAGGGAAAGACATCATGAAAACGAGGGTTGCGACAACTAGGGTTTCAGTAGGGGAGGCCCCCTCAATGCCCTCCCTCTATTTTCTTCTCCAGTCTCAATCTAGATTTATTAGGTTTAAAGACTCAAATTTCTTAATATATAAAATTTTCAATTTTATGTGATATTATTTTTTTTTATAGTAAATAATGAAACAATTACATATTCAAAAATTTGATTATCTCAATATTTGATCTTTAATATATATATAGGTTTAGGATTAGTCTAGGTTAGTTATTTATATATATATAATAATAATAATAATATTTTGACTTAAGTTTGTTGCGTTTTGTTCATTACTTTTCCATTTCTTTTATGAAAGTCGAGAGCGACTCACTGCTCTTAACACAATTAATTATGTTGAGATATTATAACAAAATAGAATTGATAAACAAGATTTATAAACAATTTCTTTTTTATATATATAATTTATTTATCTTTAATAATTATTTGTTTAAAATGAATGTATATTCATTTTAATATTAGATAGTGTTAAATCTTTTAAAATGCAAACTTCTTAATAAAGATAAAAATTGAAGAAATGTTTGCACTTAAAAAAATTGATTCCACTTAACTCTTGTTAAATCTAGAGTTAAGATTGATCTAGATGGCCAAATAGATAACCTAACATTCACCTATTCCTTAATATTACTCTCTTGTTTATTTATACCATTTAGTTACTATTTATAATTTCCCTTTGGCTTATTTATTTGAATCCTCTAGTTATTAACTTTAGGAACACCTTGATTTTCGTATGCATCCCTAGATGGGTTATCTCCTTCCATGTGTATGAAGTTGTTTAAATGATTGAATGTATTATTTCTAACACCTGTAAAAGGGATCTTTTATGGATAGATCAATTTTGACATTTTATGTTTGATTGGTTCATCCTAGTGTGTATTGATATATTAGGCTCTTCAACCATGAGAGCATAAGGAATGTTCCATTATCCTTAGTCAAAGATAAATATCATCCATTTAATCATCTTTACAATAATATGTATATTTTTATAGTGAGTATTACATATATATAAGCCTTTTGTTGCAACAAAACGGAATTGCCTTAGTAGGATCTTCCAAAGCCATGCATCACCCTTGAGGCCTACTACAACTCTCCACCTTAGAGTTATTCCCATTCGTACCATTGATTTTTCAATAGTGTAATGTAATTTTATAGTTAATTAAGAAAAATATAAATTAATTAATTTTTCCAGTTTAACATGTTTTCCCTTTCACTTATAAAACTGTGTTTTAATTTTTACCTAATATACCCTATTGACTTCAACCCATAGATTAGCATAAACAAGATTTAACATTTTAATTTGTCTAATATTTTTTCTCCTCTTTGATGATGTGTTATCTTACCAAAGGAGTTATTTTTAAGTTTAATCTATTTTCCCGCCATGTTTATTATTGAGTGGTTTTATATAACATAAATATGTTTATTCACTTTAAACATAACTTAAAAATATCCTCTAAATAATTAAATAATACTATAAACCCATTTACATACAGTTTCCTTTAGCTGGAGATTATTTTCTCTTTAAAAAAGGTGATTGTGAACATAGTTATTCAAGAAGCGAGAGAGAAGAATAAGAAATCCATCCTTCATTTAAAGTCAACTTACTAGGGTTTCAGTTTTAATTTAGTTTCCATTTCCCATGTGACCACACGCCCACTGTGACATCATTTGATGTGAGACGACTGTTGCCCCTCTACCTGTAAAAATATTTCCCAATGCAAGTATTTGAATTTAAATTGTGTTTCGTGCTTGCAATCGCTCTCCTCATTCGAGTTGGTTTGCATCGATGTTCAACCCCTAGATGGATCCAAGGTTCCCACCAATGTCATTCTCTAGCTCTCACCCTGTCTACCAGGTAACTTTCGAGTCTCCCCCTCCTACAGCTTGTTTATATCTATGTTAAAAATGAACAAACCAACTCCAAAGACCCCCAAAGCCAAGGAAGTGAAACCCTCCTTTCACTTTGAGTCATTGATGAACATGGAGGGCCAAATTTTCGACCCGTCCAATCCTTATCACCTATCAGACCTTTAGTTCGACCTGTATGTCTACCCCATCAAGGTGTAGACACTTTCATAGTAATTGACTCATTTATCTACTATTAAATTACGACTTTTGTATATCATTTCCCTGAGTTTATCTCATAGGTTGTTACATCCTACGTCGAGAAGAATAACTACTTGATATCTACTATCGGATTCAAAATCCCGGAGGTGACCCCTAGACTTAGGTAGAAAGCTCTAGTGTACCTAACTGCTCCTACACCAGAAAACTTCACTGGGACCACTTTGTTCTACAGATATTCCACCCTATCAACTGGATATACTTTGAAAATGGAAATTGAATTAAAATTGAGACCACTTTTTTCTACATATTTATTTATTTTTCTTCATTGCAATTAATTATGTGAGGATGTACCCATGTTCTATTCCCCCGCCCCCCCTGCCCCCCCACTTCTGCATAAAATAGTGATTCAACCGTTTGGTAGAACTTTAAGCCATTTCCTGGACTCCCCATCTCGAGACTGAACAAAGAACCTTAACACTACATCCAAATGTTCTACATTTAGGTTTTCAGAAAATGCACAGAAGGTTTCTATATGCCTTTGAGATAAGTTATCATCATCTCTAGAAATTCTTAGAAAGATATTAATATAATCTTGTGGCATCCCGTTCAGGGACTGTTGCAAGTCAAGTGGAGCATATTTATTTAGGAGAAAACCAGGGAAACCCATGTTTTACAAGTGAGGTGGTAGTAGGTTTAATATAGGGCCTTGTCGAGGAGTTGTGTGAGTAGTAGTTAGTTGGTGCTAGGGAAAACAGCTGGTGATGCTATGAGTTGAGATAATTATGAGGATATATTCTTCAACTTCTGGGAAGGTATAGAATGTGAAAATCAGAGTAGCAACAGAAGCCTCCTTGGATTTAACCCTTGAGGAAAATGAGCTAAACAAATGGAAACATTCTTTAGAGTATGCCAAGGCTTTGGAAAGAGACTCATAGTAGTTTATCATAGCCTTCTGAAATCTATAGGTTGACACTTAAGGAAATGATATCAAAAGATCCAGAGTGATAGGAGTTATTTGTTTCCAAACCATACCATATATGATTTTTTTTAGGGTCAAACATTGGGGGCATTTTCTATTCAGAAGCGTCATACTGAGCATGGTGTCTCTTGAAAGATAAGGTGCTCAAAAAATGATTTAGATAGTGGAGTCCCCAAGGTGATAAATATTCAACCCACACCCCTTTTTACTCACCTAACTGAAGGTTATACAAGTTTTGTACCTAGGGGAAATGTTCTAATTCATCCCTAGCAACAGTGCCAAAAGATGGTGTAGCTCCTAGAGACATCCCCTGAATTGAGGAGATACTAGTGCCTAGGAAATCTTGATACCTTTTTTTAGGATTTGCTAGAAATCTTCACTTACACTCAATATTAAACATATTTTCAAAAAAGATTGGTTCATAATATTCTCTAAGAAGAAAAATGCAATTCTCATAGCAAAGTAAAACTCATAGAAGAACTAAAGTCTAATTTCAGTGGCCAACATTACTTGAGCATGTAGTTCATTAGTCATTGTAGAATAGGAAAGAGAGGAATTGTATAAAATTAAAACCAAACACATAGGGATGAGTTTAGAATCATGTGCATCATATTTCAACATGAAACGGGTGAAAAAAACACATAATGATATGCTAGATTACGTGGAGAGCATATTAAGGATGTTAAATTTTACCAGTCACATGCATCTTGGATCAATGTTAGTTATAGATGAATCTCTGATTTCAAAAAAAAAAAATCCAACAACTACTATTACATGTAATCTACTATTACATGTAATCTGAAAAGAAGAATGAAGATAAATGGAATAAACACTAAGGATAATACATACTACAACCTCATGTGACAGAGAATCATCGAAACCTTTCATTAATCTTCAAATAGGGCATACATTTCCATTCACAATTGTAGAGCTTCCTTCTTGAAAGAAAACTCAAAACCCTTTGATAATGTATGATAAATTGTTTTTATAAAGCCTTTGGATGTGAACCCCTTACAAAATATACTTTTTTGATTTACCAGTGAGTCATCATAATAAAAAGATGCGAGTCTGTTAGTAGCATAGTTGTATTAGCTAAACCATAACTAATTGGAATTCTTTACTTGAAATAAAATATTTACATAAAAAAAATAAGGAAGTGTCATCATTGACATGATCAGAAATATCTTTAGGTGTGGCATACTAGTTCAGGAGGAAGAGTTCTTAGATCAATGATCTGGAGTAATGGAAGGTTGATGAATTGTTCACATCTATGCCACATTACTAGACTTGGTAGAGGAGCATGAAAGAACACCAGATAGGAAATCTTAAGATTTGTAAGTCCTGTGTAATTTAGCGTGGGAGAAATAAAGTCTTCACTAGCCCTTCTTAAGTAATTGACCACAATTTTACCCTTCAAGGTAGAATTCTTCTTGTGGGATGAATTAACCCTACTCTTGGCCTCTACCAGCATCCAAATGTATCTATCCCACACGATGAACACTCCTACAGGGTCCCAACAATTGGGAAATATTGCTCAGACCCTCTACTCGAATTCTGAATTAAAGGCAACTACATCCTTCTATATTAGCTTAATGCATCCTTCAAATGTATCTCTGGCCTTTTCTTTTTGGACTACCTTAGAGATCTCTATGATTACACGCACCTGGTCCACCACATATATAGCCCTCAATACACTAAGTGGATTTTCATTGACATATTGGATGAAATTCTTAGCTGACTTAGTATTCTTTCATCCACTTCCTTGGCAAAGAAGATGAAAACTCATAGTATTTGATTACAACATTTTCTTGGACTTCAAAGTTATCTAACCCCAATAGTTCTTCATCCCTGCTATCAATTCATCTGATATCATCTATTTATCCTAGAGGAGAGACATGTTTCCTTTGAGTCTATCTTTGATCTCAGCAGTCTCTTGATTAGCTGCATGAAAATTTTGGTTGATTAGTTCTGCATTGGTCTAGGAATTCTAGAGTTATTTCTCCTCTTATGCCAAGTCTTCCTATGAATTATCAAAATCCATCTGTACCTTCTTGAGTTCCCCTTCTGAGAGTTATCGCTGAGTGAGGGTTTTAGTAAGTTGTTGTGTAGGATGTTTAAGATTCTCTAGCTCAAGAAATACACAAACATGGGATTCTATCCTCTATTGAATCTACTACATGCTTCTTAAGATCCACCATCTCATTGTTACTATCTATTAGTTCCTTGCCCAAGAGCTATTTCTCTTGCTCCACCTATGCAAGTTATTTGGACTACAAATGTTCACTTGCACACATCTTTAGCTTATGCCTCAAATCTTAAATATCAACTTGTGAACTCAGGAGAAGTATCTCAAAAGCAATTTTTTATTTTGGGGTTCACTCCTAACTACACAATTAGTTCCTTGAAGTTCTTGTTTTGTATATGTGAATATCTAGAATTATATCTCTCTTGCTTCAACTTTGTTGCAACCTTCTTTAGAAACTTCTTGGATTTACTTATGGTCATGGCATTCCTGTTTGACTTGCTCTATAAAATGTCTCCCACCTACATATGGAAATTTATCTTGTTAGGCATAGGGACACTTGTAAAGTTTAAAGGCACATACAAAGCGTTGAACTGTGAACTTGATGGTAGTGACTCTACCAAGGAGTGGTGCAGTGAGAAGTTCATCTGGCTCCTTTCCAAGTCCATAAAATCTAGGAGTATAGTCTGGTATGAGATTGAATGCAATGCCATTTATTATTGGATCCCTTCCCTAGTCTTCTTATTTCTTTCTTCAATTTCTTTCCTTATAGGAAAAGTTGGCTCTGTCATAGTTTCACTCCTTGTATAACTCAAAATGGCTACCTATGAAGACGATGAGGTAAAAACTTGCAATGGATCTTCTGAAGTCAATTGGAATCCTTGTTGGTCAGGCTTTATCTCCACCAACTTGGTTTCAATTTCCTCTTCCTTTGCTTCCTGGGTTTTTCCTTTCTTGCTGGTGTGAACATCCTCCATCTACATATCTTCAGTTTCATCCACAGTCCTTTTTTGTGCCTTTTATTTTTCTTTTGGAGTCTCAATATACATTTATGTGTTAATAGGCCATGAATCAAGGTGAGCTTCCTATTCAAAATTAGGCCTAACTTCATGATCCTAAGTTCAAGAATTAATTCCCTTTTTCCTTTTTGCAGTGACACCATGAGGGTCATAATGCCAAATATCCCCCATTTCTACAAAATTCATTTCTTCAAGTAACTCTTGAGCTACATGAAATTCATGTTTGGTTTTAACAATGAAATTACCTACAAGCTTACCTAACATAAACATATACCCCATTTTAGAAGGGACAAAATGGGATAGGTCCACATTTAGGCTCTGTCTAGTAAACTCTCGCAAAAATATCCTCATTGGCATGAACATAGGTAGGAAATAAAGAGGACTATCACAACCATAAACCATAATCTTTGAATATTCCTCAAACAAATACTAGTTACCCACGTAGCCCTCATGGTTTGGTTTCTGCCTAAAACCAACAGGCCAATCAAAGATTGGCTTCGTTTTCTTATTTGGGACCATCATACTAAGACCTAGGCACTCAAATTCATGAAGATGAGTGTATAGGAATAAGTAAAACATTATCGAATAGTATCTGAAGAATGAAGGGGTAGAAAAGTGTTATGTAAGCAAGTGAAAAAATAGAAGAAAAAATAGATCAATGAATTCAAAATCAACCTCTTCAAGTGGAAAACCTCCTTTACATTACACAAATGAATAATTAATGGATGATACAAATGACAAAACCTCCTTTCCATGTATAGGAATCTAAGGGGTCACAATATAATCAAAGCCGACATAAAAGTAATAACATAAGGGAACAACAATAACAATAGTGGGCTTCTATGGGGCATAATAATAACAATATGGAGACAATAGGGGCACAACAATAACAATGAGGGCTACAATGACAATAGTAATGGGGAATCACTAGTATTATAGTGACCTAACATGACCTCTCCTTCAAAAAAGTGTTGTCCTCAATGCTTGAGTAGTTTTGGATGTTTCTATATAAAATTCTCACCCTCCCATGTGAAATCTTTAGTGGGTAAGTTCTTCCACTTGATGAGATACTTTGAAATTGATTAATTTCATAGCTGTCGAGTTCTTATTTCTGTGAATGCTTCATGTTCCAATATGATTGTTCCTTTCAAGTAAAGTTCTGTAAATATTGTTTCAACTGGGATTTTGTCACCCATAACCTTCTTTAAGCATGAAACATGGAAAACTGGGTGCACTCAGGAAGTTGCAGGAAGCTTCAATTTGCATGTCATAGTACCAATATTTTGCAACACCTTGTACAAACAATAAAAATTTGGTGATAATTTATTGTCATTCTTAGCTTTCTCGTGGGACATTTATTTATATGGTTGTAGCTATAGGAATACCCAGTCACCTACATCAAAACTTCTTTCGTTGCGATGCTGACCTACCTCTCGTTTCATTCTATTCTACACAAAAGTGAGGTTATCCTTTAAGGGTTGGGGAACTTGTTGTTGATGCTCGATGTGATCCTCCACTCCTTAAGCCTTATAATTTTCTCTTAAATATGACATGATGGATGGTGGATGATATCCATAAGGTGCCATAAATGGGGTCATTTGCGCTAGAGTATGGAAGGAATTGTTATACTACCATTCAACTAGATGCAACCATTTGACCCATTGTGTTTGTTTATTAGATACAAAGCAATGAATATATCCTTCCCAACATTTGTTTGCTATCTCAGTTTTCCCATCAGATTGAAGATGATAAGATAAGCTATGAGATAACTAAGTACCAAGGCAAGAAAATAATTATGTCCAAAAATTTCCTGTCAAAATGGGATCTCTATCACTTACAATAATATTTGGGTTTCCATGTAGGTTTTGAATTATTTCCATAAATGAAGTACAAACTGTACTGGATTTAAATGGATGCAATAATGCACAAAAGTGTGCATACTTGGTAAGTCTGTCAACTACCACCATGATGACACTCTTTCCTTCGGACTTGCGTAAACCTACGATAAAATAAATTGAAACCTCCTCCCAACATTGGCTTGGAATGGATAAATGTTATAATAGACCTCGGGTTTTAATTGTTTCAAATTTATTTTGGTAGAAAACCAAACATTTTGCCACAAACTTTTGAATATCCTATTTAAGGCCATCCCAAAGAAATCCTCCTTAACCATGTGGTAAGTTTTTAAAAATCCTGACTGCCCTCCTAAGGGAGAGGTCTCCAATTCCATAAGAATCTTTTCTTTGATTTGGGAATTCTTACATAGGTTTAAGTGATCTTTGTACCATAACGAGTCATTTTTCCAGCTAAATGTATCATATGTAATGTGATATTTTTGTAACTTTTGAATGAGCGCCCACACTTATTTTTCACTCTTCTATTCATCCCTTTCTTCATTTATCCAATGTGGTTGGATAACGAAAATGATGCAAAGAATTGCTTCCACATCCTCATCCTTTCCTAAGAGTGCATATTCCACAACATTTTTCTTTCCTTTTTTGTATATGATTTCAAAGTCAACCCAACATCTTTGTGACCCATTTTTGCTTCTCTTCTGAAGATAATCTTTTTTCTAAAATCTATTTAAGACTATCATGATCTATTTTTACCTTGAAGTGTATTCCCATTAGGTAGGGCCGTCATTTCTCAAGTGCATGTAGTATTCCCAACATTTCCTTCTCATTAATAGCTTTGTGTAAATACTTTACTTTGATTGGATGAATTTCAAAAGCAATGGGTATTTCTTCTTCCATTAAAACAAAACCAATTCCATTTCCTTAGGCATCACATTCCACAGTAAAGTTTTTTGTGAAGTCTGGTGTAGCTAAGACTGGTGCTTGGCACATTGCCTCTTTACCAAGTTCAAAGGCCTTCATTTCTTCTGGAGTCCATGAAAATGCATCTTTCTTCAATAATGTTGTTAGAGCTATTATTATTCTCCCATAATTCTTAACAAACTTTCAATAATACCCTATCAACCCGAGAAATCTTCACAGATGCTTTATGGAAGTGGCGATTTTCCATTTCTTAATGGCTTTAATTTTTCTAGGGTCTACCCTCACACCTTCATGAGATACAATATGACCTAAATAATTCCACCTCTTGTAATCCAAAGAAACATTTGGAGCTTTTTGCATATAATTGTTTCTCCTCCAATAGTTTGAGCACCTTGTCAACATGTTGAACATGATCCTTCCAAGCATTGTTGTAGATTAGTATATCATTGAAAAATACTAACACAAACTTTCTAAGGAAGGATTTGAGAATGAAATTCATCAAAACTTGAAAACGTAATGACCCACATGAGTTCTAAATGTTTTTTTTAGAATGGCCTTAGTCTTCTTTTTTATTTGATGATATCGTGAATGGAGATCCAACTTGGTGAAGTAAATTGATCCATGCAATTTATCCAATAATTCATCAATGACAGGAATGGGAAATTTGTCTTTAATAGTGAACCTGTTGAGATCCCTATAATTCGAACACATGCGCCATGACCCATCCTTTTTGTGCACCAATACTACTGGAGCAAAGAAAGAACTTTGGTTTGGTTGAATTATACCATCCTCTAGCATTTATGCAACCATACATTGAATTTCACTCTTTCAGGCATAGGGATATATGTAAGGATTGATATTTGGAGAAAGACTTCTTGGAATCAAATGAATAGCATGAGCATGATGATGAATAGGTGGGAGGCCTTTGGGAGTCTCAAATACCTTGGAATGATTGTCCAAGACTTTTTGGAGATCTAGAGAAATAGATGATGTCGATGTGGGAACTTCTAGGAAACATAATTTTCAAATTGTGCCTCATTTCTCTTTATTTAGAAGCTTTGTCATTCTGTTAGAGTTAATTATCTTTCTCAGCTTCCCAGTGATATCCATGAATTCAACTTGCTTTCCTTACAAAAAAAATTTCATAAAAAGTTATTGAAATTTAAAGATATTATACCCAAGGATTGTAGCCATTAGACTCCTAGTACAACATCAACACCACCCATTGGAATGGAAAGCATTGGGCTATTCAATACATATTCTCCCATGGATAGTTTGATATTATGGCACTTTCCAAAGCAATTTATGGTTCCTCCACTTTCAACCATCACTTGACACTCTAGTGTTGGATATAGGAAGAAATTCAATTCCTTGGCTATCTTACAATGAATAAAATTATGGGCGCTGCGTGAATCAATCAACATTATTACCGTTTTCTTCTTCATATGATTCTACCTTGATAGTTTGGGGAGTGGTAGTTCTATCCAATTCATTACAAGATATGGATGGATCCATTTCTTCTTTATCTAGGGTTTGTTCCTGGTGTATATCGTCTTCTTTTGATGTTTCTTGTTCCTTTTCTTCGTCCTCTTCACAATCTATGTAAAATAATTTGTTCTCAAGAAACTTATGACCTCTAGTGTATTTTCTGTCCCAACTGTAACAAGGCCCTTTTTCTCTTTTTTATTCCAATTGTTGTGGTGTCAACCTTGCAGGTTTTGGAGGGCTAGGGGAAAGAACACTTCCATTTTTATAGTTGTGAGTGGTAGGCTTCCTTGTTGCCATAATTTTGCTTTCCATTTTTCTTTCCAAACTGACTGCCTTCTCCAATGAATTAGGTTCCCAAATGGGAACCTCATGTTGAATGTTATCCTTTAAATTCCCTATGAACACATCAATCCTGTGCTCCTCTTAAATAGATTTTACCCTTATATTCAATTTTTGGGAGTCCTCAATGTACTCCATCATTGAACCCTTTTGTTTGAGATTTATCAATTGGCTAAAAAAGTTGTTGCTTTTTGTATCCTCATAATGTGCTATCATTTATTCCATAAAAATTACCCAAGTGACAATATGTTTATGACAGAAAAGCCATCGATACCATACAAACTAATTTGGTTCCGAATATAAAGTTGCAATGCATACCTTTTGTGTGTTTTGCACATTATGGAGATCAAAATATTGCTCCATCTGTAGTATCCATGTTATGGGATCCTTGCCATCAAACTTCCTCATATCGATCTTTGGAACATCATGGGTCTTCAATCCAATTAACATTTCTTTTGTTCTCATCATGAGTTTCCTTTACTACTCCTTTTCCATTAGTGAGCATTTATTGTAGAACATTTGTGAAATTTGTCTTCAAATATTCCATGTTGTCTCTAAGTTATTCTTCTATACCATCTATCTTAGCTTTTGCACCTTAATTTAAACCATTCATATTAGATTCCATGCAATCCATCTTAGCATCCATGCCTTTCTTTAAAATATCCATCTTAGCTTTTGTTACTTTTTGTGAGAGTGAATTTTATTGCACTTAGTCTCGTAATTTTGATATATCATGTTGCATTTCTTCCTCTTCTTCATGTGTCATGCTAGATCTTTTAGGTTGCTTGCTAGGTGATTCCATTTTCTTTCTTTGAGGGATCAATTAATGTTAATAATTATTTACTATGCCCTTTGAATTCCTTCAAACTATTTTTTCAAACCAACCTTATGAAAAATTTTAAAACAAATACACACTTTTTTTCACTTTGTAGGAGCTTGATATTGAATCTATTTTATCTATGTAATTTTGGATCTCCAAGGTCTAAAATTATGTCATTTGGTAGCCCTCAGTCCTCTTTCCAAACCTGTAAGTATGATCAATATTGGATTCTCCAAGGAAGAGTTATGCAAAATATCCCACGATGACTTGATTATAGACTAGTTCAGTAGAGAAAACTTGTACGAAATGCCACGTACCTTAGGACCTAAAATTGATACATGAATAACTACAGGTCATTCTATTTTTGTAACTATTGATGCAATCTCAATTTGATGCTCAAAGAAACCATTATGACAAGTTCCGCTAGGTCACCTGTTGCAAAAACCCTAACTTCCTTGGATCCTATCTTGAAAATATAGTGACTGAAGATATGGAATTCGTACCCAAGGTTCATCGCGATTGTGGCTCAAGTGGGTTTTAATTTTAGCATCCGAAATGTTGTATAAAAAATGTTATAGTGAAAATTCTTCGATGACCTATTTGGAGGAGCGAAACCCTAGAATCCAAAGCTATGATGCCAAATGCTATGGAACCAACTCACATAATAGAAGAAAAGATAGATCAACAACTTCAAAATCAGCCTATTTGAGGGGTACACCTCCTTTACATTACACAAATGAACAATTCTCAGATGATACAAATAGAAAAACCTCATTTCTATATATAGGAGTCTAAAGGGTCACAATATAATCAAAGCTGACATAACAATAATAATAATATAAGGGCACAACAAAAACAATAATGGGATCCTGTGGGGAATAATAATAACAATATGGGGACAATAGGGGCACGACAATAAAAATAAGGGATACAATGACAATAGTAAAGGGGCAACCACTAGTATTATAGGGACCTAACAAAAAGGGTTGCAATGGGAACTTGATGGACCTAGCTAGGAAGGAAGGTATGTAAAATAGATGACTTGGCTACATCATCTTCCTCAAAAACCCTACATTGCATTTTTTAGAAATGTTGGCATCATCCTTTACAAACATATGGGAAATTACAGTAAGGATGGGTTGCACTATCTCTATGAATATAGACATTATGAAAATTTCAATAACAAGAAAGGCTTGGTGACCAGGGGCTAGAATAATTTGTAATAAGGCCTATTGTTCCCCAAATGAGACGGTGATATAGCTATAGAAAAGAGTGGTCATAGTGAATGTTTTTGGTGTAGGAGAATTTGGGTACAGTAAAAGAATTTGGATTAGTTCACGGGTCACCTCTAGGATTTTCACTTTGGTAGAAGATATGAAGCGGTTCTTCTTCTCAATGTAGGATGCATCCATCAATAAGATAGACCTAGGGAAATGATAGATAGAAGGTGTAATTTGAAAGTATATCCCTGATTCAACTACTCTGAAAGGGTCTTCCCCCTTGACATGGTGTCCATATAGGTTAAACCAGAGGTTCAACAAGGGATAAGGCCAGGACGGGTCAAAAATTTGAGCCTCTGTGTCCATTGGTGGCTCAATGTTCAAGGAGGGCTTGATTTCCTAGGATTTGGGGGTATTTGCACCTATTTTATTCATTTTTAAGATAGATACAAACTAGTTGTAGGTAGGGAGACTTGCAAGTTACTTGGTTGGCTGGGTGGGAGTTGCAGAATGGAATTGGTGGGAGTATTGAATCCGTCTAGGGGTTGAACATTAACGAAAATCACGTCGAACAGTGGGAGCGATTGATAATAGGAAACACAATTTAAATTCAAATCGTTACACTAGGAAATATTTTTATGGGGATGGGGGGACACATGGTGGAAGATGATTATGGAATTGACAGGTGGATGAGAGCAGGGGTTGGGGGAGGAAATTTACTGTTTACATTCACCACTCACTTGGTGATGGTATCGGTGGGTTAATAGTGTGGCAAGTATTCCTCTCCTCTCTCCGGCGAGTGAGTGAATGAGAGACGAGTTCAAGCCCTGACCCCTTGGAATCAATCTCGGTTTCTGATTGGCAGATCATGCCCCACTGACTTTTCCACTCTGGGGTGTACCACCAGTTTATTTACCATGCAAGTTAACCCTCAGAAGTGTCTTCGGGGTCCGACTAGGTGGAGATTTATGGTGATTTTCCCTGAATTTTACATGATCATTAACCCAACCAGCGTTCCTTGTTATTTTATTTTATTGAACTATTACGCCCTTTTAGTGAAGGACTATATAGATGTGAACTCTGACACTAGAGGATTTTGGTGTACCACTAGGGCCCAGAAGTTCCCACATGATCAATTGATCTATTTCTAAGCTAGATATGCTTAATGCATCCCTTTTGATACACACACAAAAGTAGGGTATACAACAACACAATGGATCACTAAAATACAAGCATCACATGGTGTAAGTTTTCTCAGAATTGTAGGAAGACATTTAGTAACTTGTTGTCTCATAATTTAGATGTTATCATAGTTGATATGATGAAAATGAGCATGCCATAATAGATGATGTGCATTTTAGTTTTAAAATCTTGTCTTCTTCATGACCAGTGATAACAATTTCATTATCATATGTTCTATGTATCTCAATCATGCCATGAAATATACTATCGAATTCCCCCATTTGTCTAATCTGAAAGAGAGACATTATATTTATTTCAAATTGAGGAATATAAAGAACATCGTTTAGGATATATTCTGCAATTCCATGCATCTTTAAATGAATATATCCAATTCTTGAAGGCTTAACTTGTGATTTTTCAAAAAAATAGACTACTCCATGAATTTGACCATTGAATGTTTCAAACAAATATTTCCTAAAGGCCATATAACATGTGGCCCATGTATCCAAAATTCAACTATATTTCCATGAACAAAATGTAGTACTAAGAACATAATTTATGTTTAAATTAAAATGAGCAACAACATAGTGAGCAAACTCAAATGGTTTTCCTTTATATGGAGGTGTTTGCTTCTTATTTTCATTAAGTTATTCTCTCTTTTCATTATTATTTTCCTAATGAATTCTACAATTAACAAAAATATGAAATTTTTTTCTACATATATAACACTTTACATTTTCTTTATCATATTGAAAATTACATTGTTTCTTATGTGCTTCTTTCTTATCATCTTGTTTCTTATCACCTTGATTATTATTATCCCCTTACCTCTAAAATTTCTCTTACTTTGTCTTTTGTAACTCTTAACAGTTTTAATAGAGTTTCCTTAGGATTTTTGTTGCTTTTGTGCAAGGCACAACCTTTAAACATTGGGATTTGGTTGTGACTCTTTCTTCTCAAAAGCCTTTTCTCTTTCAACAATTTTGCATATTACTTGATCAAATTCAATTTCTTTCAATTTTCCACTAGATTGAAGAGATTCCAAGTAGTTTGAATAAACAGGGTGAAGGAATTTAATGAAATAATTAAGTTACAGACCTATGTTTACACCAATGGATTCAATATCATGAAAAGCTACTTTGATTTCAGAGGAAAACTTCATGGGGTCATTATCTTTCATCTCCAAATTAAAAAAATTTAACAACAAATATATAATTTCCAATTTTGAATGGGAATCATAACATTATTTTAATTTATCTAATGTTTCATGTGTTGTGTTACTGGAATGTATATATCTTCCTACCTCTTCAGTTACTGAACTTGAAATTAATGTGTAAGCCTTCTTATTCTTAGTCTCCCAAATTACAAGTTATTCCTCATCATGAGGTGGTTGAGGTTCAACCTCTTTGCTATATTTGTCTTTCTTTCCTTGAGAGGTGCCTTCCCATAAATCATTAATAATGAGTATGTTTTTAATATTTCAAAACAAATCATGATAGTTTTTTTTCCACTGCACACAACACCCACAAAATAAATGAAAGAATTCATATTTGCAACCACCACCAAATTTTTGGAATCAATGAATTCATTTTTTTTTAATTTTCCAGTAAAGAGTAATGTCGATCCTATAATTCCTCTATATAAAAAAATTAAATATATATAATAATAAAATAGAGTGTCAATAAAAAGATACATGTCGAAAATAGTCTAGGCTTCCTTAACAACTCACTTCACCATGTCGTCAACAAATCAGCAAGTAATTACACTTGCACCTAATGTGTTAGAGAAATGGACACCGCCACATTCATGCTATCAATGGGAAATTAAAAGGCACACATGTTATGTCTCTATGTTACCTCATAAAAAGTATACAAACATCATAATCAAACTCGACGATACCAGCTATATGGAGCTTATGCCAAGGGGTGCCTCTAAGTAAACCCCGCTAATTAGGAAATCTAAACTTCTAATTGGGAATTCGATGGTGGATATTTTCCTCGACCTCTCTCAACGAAAAACCATGTACCACCATTGAGTGCCCCCAAGATAAATAAGTTGGTTCATGTGGTCGTATGCTAAAATTTCATGGGTCAACACATCAATTAATTGGTGTAGGTCAAGCGATGCAATAGGACGAAAACGACTTCATATTTTCACCTCCTGTAATATCGCCTCACCATTGCCACTTATAAAATATTCAATAAATTTAGTGAATAAAATATGGATTTTAAAAATTAATTGAGTACTCAGATACCACTATACACAAGCATGCTTGATAAAATCCATGATGATTATGTTATGGAAAAGAAAAATTATGTATATATTGACAAAGTTCTAGTATGAGACAATTTGGTCTCAATAACTTATTATACTAAAACCAAAAAATTAATCTTCTAATATAACCAATATATTACCTGTATTCCTGAAGCGTTAATGTTTAATAATAAATTAGTTAATTATATCAAATTATTAAATTAAAATATATAAAAGAATAGTTTTGTTTTTTCTCTCTCTCTCTTTATTCCTCTTCTTTTTTTTTCATTATTTCATAATTCTACATGAGATTTCAATTTAACAATATTTGCATTATATATTGATCTAGGTGGATATTGCTGGTCACCATCGTATTTAACTTGTATCCCCACCATTGTTTCTTTCAGTTTCCTTAATTATAGCACAATTTACTAGTTTTGGCAGTTTTTCAGGTCTTGAACATCTCAATCCATTTTGAGGTTCTTAATGATTTCTTTCCAAAACAGGTAAACATATAACTAATAATAGGGGATTACAGTAAAGATTTCTAGTCCTTAGATAAATATTTGTAATGAGGTATCGTAGATGTCAAACAAAGATCATATGCCAAAGTTACAACCTCGGGAAGTTGATGTACCAATTTACCAGAATGTGGTCGATAGAATTTTGCCACTTCATCTCTTAGGGCTATGTTTTTGGATTTTTAGGGTTTTAAATTATATCTCAACAATAAATATGCCTTCAAACATGTTATGCAACCAACTCACAAAATAGAAGAAAAGAAATATCAATGACTGAAAAATTACCCTCTTCGAGGGGGAAACCTCATTTACATTACATAAATGAACACTTCTTAAATGATACAAATGATAAGAATTCCTTGGTATATATAGGAGTCTAAGGGGTCATAATATAATCATAGCCTACATAACAAAAATAATGTAAGGGCATAATAATAACAATAGTGGGCTTCTATGGGGCACAACAATAACAAAATGGAGGATACATGGGCATAATAATAATAGTAGGGGGCTACACTAACATTAAATATAAGGGGAATACACTAGCATTATAGGGACCTAACATGCCCATCTCCTTCAAAAAAATTTTGTCCTCAATTCTTGAGTAGTTCAAGATGCTTCTGTATAAAATTATCATCCTCCAATGTGGAATCTTTAGTGGGTAAGTTCTTCCACTTAATGAGATACTCTAAAATTAATCGATTTTGTAGCTGTCACTTTCTTGTTTCCATGACTGCTCCGAGATCAAATATGATTTCTCCTTCTTCGTCATGTTTTGGGAACACTGTTTGAACTATGAGCTTGTCATTGATAACCTTCTTTAAGCATGAAACACTGAAAACTAGGTGTACTCAAGATGATTCATGCAACTCTAATTTATATGTCATAGTACCAATACTTTGTAATACCTTATGAGGACCATAGTACTTGGGTGGTAATTTATTATCCTTCTCATCTTACTTGAGGGACATTTGTTTGTATGGTTGTAGCCATAAAAATACCCAAATGGCTACCTAAAAACTTCTTAGTGTGATGTTGATCTCCCTATTATTTCATTCGATTTTTCACTAGAGAAAGGTTATCCTTTAGTATTTGGACAACTTGTTGTTGATGCTCAACGTGATCTTCCACTGCTAGAACCTTAGAATTCTCTCTTAAATATGATGTTATGGAAGGTGGATGATATCCATAAAGTGCCATAAATGGGGTTATTTTTGATGCAGTATGGAAGGAAGTGTTATACCACCATTCATTTAGAGGTATCAGATAAAAAGTAGCGAAGATATCCTTCCAAACATTTGTTCACTGTCTTAGTTTTCCCGTTAGATTGAGGATGATAAGATGAGTTATGAGCTAATTGATTACCAAGGAAACAAAATAATTTCATCCAAATTTTTTTAGTGAAAATGGGATCTCTATCACTTACAATAATCTTTGGGTTTCCATGTACCTTTTGAATTGTTTCCATAAATCCAGTAGAAATTATATTGGATTTAAAAGGATGAGATAATGCGCAAAAGTGTGCATACTTGGTAAGTCTATAAAATACCACCATGATGAAATTATTTCCTTTAGACTTGGTTAAACATGTGATAAAATCCATTGAGACCTCCTCCCAATGCTGACTTGGAATAGCTAAAGTTTGTAATAGACACGGGGTCTTAGTTGTCTTACCTTTATTTTTTTGGCAAACCAAACATTCTTCCACAAACTTCGAAATGTAATATTTAAGTCCATTCCAAAAAAATTCATTCTTGACACTGTGGTAATTTTTTAAAAATCATGATTGTTCTCCTGCATGGGAGGTTTACAATTCCAAAAGAAGCCTTTTCTTGGGTTGGTAATTCTTACAAAGATAGAAGAAATCTTTGTACCCCGGTGAATAATTTTTCTAGCTAAATGTATTAGATGTACTGGGATCTTGCTACAACATTTGAATGAGTGTCCACACCTCTTCATCATTCTCCCATTCATCCCTTTCTTTGGTTATCCAATCATGTTGGATAATAGAAATGGCACAAATTAATGCTTCCACATCCTCATCCTTTAGACTTGAGAGTGCATTTGCAACACCATTTTGCTTCCCCTTTTGGTAGATGATTTCAAAGTCATAGGACAAGATCTTTGTGACCCATTATTGATGTTCTTCTAAAGATAATCTTTGTTCCAAAAATTATTTTAGACTATCACGATCTATTTTTATCTTGAAGTGTCTTCCCACTAGGTAATGTTTCCATTGATTTTGTGAATGTAGTATTTCCAACATTTCCTTCTCATAAATATGTTTGTGTAAGTACTTTCCTTTGATTGGATTACTTTCAAAAGAAAGGGGTCTTCCTTCTTGCATTAAAAGAACTCCAATTCTAATTCCTCAGGCATCACATATAATAAGGGCTTTTGTGAAGTGTGTTGTAGCTAATACCGATGCTTTGGGCATTGCATCTTTAATATGCTCTTGTTCATTTGTTTTCTCCTCTTCATAATCTATGTAGAATAATTTCTTCTGAGAAAAGTTATGGCCTTTAGTTTATTTGCTATCACAACTGTAAAAAATCCCTTTTCCTCTTTTTTCATCCAATTTTTTTGGTGTAAACCTTGTAGGTTGTTTAGGACTAGGAGAAACAAGTACACTTCCATATTTATAGTTGTGATTGCTAGAATTCCATATTTTTACTTTAACTTTTGTTGTCACCTTCAATTCCTTCTCCAATGAATCACGTTCCCAAAGGAAAACCTCATGTTGGATTTTATCCTTTAAAGTCCCTATGAAGACATCAATCCTATTTGTAAGTCTTCCACATGCTCTGCCATTGAACCCTTTTGTTTGAGATTTATCAATTGGGTAAAGAAGGTGTTTCGCTTCCTCCATAAACATTGACTAGGTGACAAGTGGTTTATAAGAACAAAGCGATATATACCATTCAATTTGATTGGGTTCTAAATATAAAGATGGAATACGTGCCTTTTATGAGAGTTTCACATCATGTAGATCAAAATAATGCTCCATCTATACTATCCATGTTACCAGATCCTTGCCATCAAAATTTGTTATATCAATATTTGGAATTTGGTAGGTCTTCAACCAAAAGTTAGAGTCTCTAAAATCATGATTAATTTAATTTTTTTTCTCATCAAGAGTTTCATGGAATACCATGTTGCCATTAGGAAGAATTTCTTGGAGCACCTTTGTCAAACCTTCCTTCAAACCTTTCATTTTTGCTTTTCAACCATCCTTAAAACTTTATATTTTTTATTCTAAAGCCTCAATGTTCCCTGTTAAACCATCCATATGAAAATTCATCCGAACTTCCAATTCCTCGTTTGTTACTCTTTGTGAGAGTGAAATTTGTTGCACCTTGTCTCGTAATTTTGACATATCATGTTGCATTTCTTGCTCTTCTTCATGAATCATAGAAGATATTTCTAGTTGCTTACTAGGTCTGCAATTTTTTTGTTTCAAGGAATTTTGGAATCAACAATGATATATATGCTTGTCTTTTCCCTTTGAATAATTTCAAACAAAAGTTATGCAAAATTTAAAACAATTACACACATTTTTATTTCTTGCTCTTCTTCATGAATCATAGAAGATATTTCTAGTTGCTTACTAGGTCTGCAATTTTTTTGTTTCAAGGAATTTTGGAATCAACAATGATATATATGCTTGTCTTTTCCCTTTGAATAATTTCAAACAAAAGTTATGCAAAATTTAAAACAATTACACACATTTTTATTTATTTATTTATATATATTATATATATATAATATATTTTCAAGAGATCAATATAGAAATTGTTGTATCTCTATAATTGTGGATATCCAAGGTCTAAGATTTAATCTTGTGTTATCTGTTTGGGTTTTCTTTGCAACCTCGCAAATAAAACTAATATTGGATTCTTGAACAAAGAGTTATGCCCAACCTCCAATGATGACTCGATTATCGACTAGTTTAGTAGAGCGAACTTGTATGAAGTGCCCATTGTCATTGTTTCGACCTTACAACCTAAAAATTATACATGAAAAACTATAGCCCATGGATATTCAACCACTTTTTACAAAATTTAAGTTTGATTCCTCGAGAGAAAGTTATGATGATTTTCCCTAGGTCACGTGTTTGAGATTGAATTCTAGAGCCTCCAAAGCTCATAACTTCCTAGGATCATATCCCTAAAAATATAGGAAACCAAGATCTAAAATCTGTATACCATGTTTACCAATATTGTAGTTCCATGTGGTTGCAATTTCATCTTTTGAAGCCTCATAGAAAAGACTTTATAGAGAAAATTCCATGATGACATGTTTGAAGAAGTGAAACCGTAGAATCCAAAGCTTTGATACCAAATGTTATGCAACCAACTCACAAAATAGAAGAAAAGATAGATCAAAGACTTAAAAGTTATCTTATTCGAGGGGGAAACCTCCTTTACATTACATAAATGAAAAATTATTGGATGATACAAATGATAAGACCTCCTTGGTATATATAGGAGTCTAAGGGGTCACAATATAATTAGACCCTACATAACAATAATAATATAAGGGCACAACAATAACAATAGTGGGATTTTATTGGGCAAAACGATAACAATAGTAGGTTTCTATAGAGAACAACAAAAACAACATGGTGGATACATGGATACAACAATAACAAGAGGGGGCTCCACTAACACTAACAATAAGGGGAATGCACTAATATTATAGGGTCCTAACGAAACCTCATTACAACACAGATCAAGAGGCATGTAGCCACCACATCTCATCTCAAAGATAAACTACCATTGCTTGAGCTAGTTTATTTTCATTATGCACAAAAAGCGTTTATCAGTAATTTGTTATTAAGAAATTGAAGTTCTATTTTCATTATATCTCTATGTTTCTATGTATATCTATATTTTGTTTCGTTCGTTCATAAATCTATATTAGTGGTATACGAGTGGTCAATTGCTTCTTTGTTTTTTGTGCATCTCCCCAACAAGGTTAAGGTATAAGTAGTTGAGAATTGAACTGGTTGAGCCTTTGCAAGACCGTCCCAGATGACATCAACAACCTCCAATAGTGGAAGAAAAGAAATATGGTGGAGCAATAAATCCTATTAAATTGATGCTCGAAGAAGCCCTCAAGCGGCAAAGGAACTGGATGATAGACAAGTTTACCTAGATCCTTTAATGGATGCCCACCAATAATGCAACTTCATCCAAAAATCACTACAGAGGTGCCCCCCCTTCAAAGGTACAAGTGAACTTTGATATCCTTATATTCAAAAGCCAAATAGATGCGAATTTTTTAGGTAAATGGTTGAATATGTTGGAAGGTTATTTTTTGGTCCATGTCAAGGACTAGCGAGAAACTTACTATGAAAAAAGGGCGAAGGAACCCTCGTTACTTATAGCCACACCCTCTTGGAACTTTTTTCGAGATGTTGTTAAGGAACAATAGTACTTTGTGGGGAGCTATGAGGAAAATTACATATAGTGGAGGACACTACAAAAACAAAGGGACCAAGATGTGCATGAGTTCATGAATAGTTCTCATACTCTATGCATAAATTCAGGTTTCAAAGACTCTAAGTGACATGTGGTGCTTAAGAAAAATGTTTGTTTGTACAAATACATTCAGAAATAAATGGATTTCTTGGAAATCTCCTTGCTTGGCACAACATACCTATATGCTGCAAAGATTGAACAAAAATATAAACAAAATAAGAGTGACTTTGGATATAGGAGTCAGAAGCAGTGAAAGAACACCCACAAATTGTAGAACAAAGGTTGGAGCCATGGTGGAGCAACCCATGACAACCCTTCGCAGCTGCAAGCCAACAATGGCACCATGAAGATGAAAGTGGTGTGAGTTCCACAAGAGACTCACTCACAATGCAAATAAGTGTCATGCTAAGCAGTCATTTGTGGCTGAGATGAAGGCTAGACAGATTGATAGATGTTCTAATTCTGATCTAAAACTTGATAAGGGGAATGCCAAGGGGAGGAAGATTATTGACAGAGAACCCAGAGCCACTGTTGCCACCATGAATATTGAGAAGATTGAGCCTGAAGATCTAGAGGAGGGGGAGCGTCTCTTCCACTCACAGATGCACTGGTTGAAGGTTTCTTGTCTACAGTTCAATGTTGATGATGGGAGTTAAAAGAACGACATTTTAATAGAATAGGTCGTGAAGTAATTGAACCTATCGACCACACAACACCCGAAGCTATACACCATCGAGTGGCTTTGCCAATGATGATATCTCTTTGTCAGCCAATAATGTTTTCTTCCCTACATCATCGATCCCTTCATAGATCAGGTACTTTGTGATGTTGCTCCTATTGAAGTTTATGATGTGTTTATAGGCCAACCATGTTTGTGGAAGTGTCATGTTGTGTATGAATCCAAGCCTCACACTACTATTATTACTTTTGTAAATAAGTTATAAAGGATACGATAGGTATCCAAACCTACTGCCATCTCTTTGATATATGCTAAGAAATGTAGTAAGATCATCTTCGAGACCGGATTTTTTTTTCTTTTTGATTCACTATCAAAGTAAGGGGAAGATAGTGGCCACATCCATGGGCCCTAGGAAGGGTTCCCAAATGTAGCAAAAGTAGGTGGATAAGTTCATGGAATAATATAGTGAAATATTTTCATCACCCACTGGGGTAACTTTCCACTGTCAATTCAAGAATTCAATCAGTCTGACTCCTAGAGAAAATCTACCTAGTGGATTTATATACCACTACTCCATTATAGAAAATGAAGAAATCAACTAGAAAATCCAGGATTTATTGGAAGAAGGGCACATCCAACCAAGTTCTTCACCTTGTCGGATCCTTTTTGTACTTGCACAGAAGAGATATGGAATCTGGAGACTTTGCATTGATTGCTAAGCACTAAACAAAATCACTATCAGGAACAGGTATCCAATCCCATGGATTGATGACCTTATTGACCAACTCAAGGGGGGCAAGTATTTCAGCAAGATCGATTTGAATTTTGATATCACAAGGTGTCAATACAACCCATGAATGTATGGAATACAACCGTCAAATCCAAGGAGGGCCTCTTCGAGTGGTTGGTGATGCCTTTCAGGTTGACAGACACCCTTGAAACATTTATGAGATTGATGGACGACATATTTCATCCCTTCATAAACTCGTTTGTGGTTGTATATTTCGTTGACATCCTCATCTTCAAAAATAATTTGGAATATCACCTACAATAAATTTGGTAGGTCCCTCAAACCCTACGAAAAACAAAAACTATGTGCCAACTTAGAGAAATCCACACGTGGCATGAGCCAGATTAAATATCCAGGCTACATCATTAATGAGAAATGTGTACTTGTGGATATGACTAAGATCCAAGTCTTTTAGGATTGGCCAGCCTCAACCACTCTAACAAAGCTTCGTAGCTTTTTGGGCCTTACCAATGTCTATCAGAGACTCTCATGTTTGGATTCTCTCATATCACTAGGCATGCGAGTTAGGTTACCAAAGGCAAAGCGAAAGCAAAGTTTTTATTGTATAAGTCCCAATAGAAGGACTTCGGTGAGTTGAAGAACTGCCTCTGCTATGCACTTCTACTCACATTGCCAGACCTGCAACAACTATTTGAAATTGGGCCAAATGCGTCTGACTATGCTATTGGTGTATTTCTCATGTAGCAAGGGAATCTAGTGGCCTACCATAGTGAGACACTCTTCGATACAATTAGGAAATACCCCACCTATAATAAAGAGATGTATTGCATCATGCATGTATGTCAATAACAGAAAAATTACATTCTGGGGCAGGAGACAATCATCCATGTAGAACACTGACCTCTTCAGTTTTTCCAAACACAGGTGAAGTTGGAGATTCATCAACATCAAAAGTGGTCTACATATCAGCAACAATTCCACTTGAACATTAAATACAAGAATGCCACCACCAATCATGTTGCACATTTCCTCAATTGACTCCGAGTTGCAACATTGAGTACTATTCTGAACTCTTGTGGCTATGAGAGCTTTGACTGACCTAAATTATACAAAAATGATCTAATGTTTGCCACCACAACAAAATTGTAGTGGATGGAAATAAAGTTCCATATTTCCACCTCCATGACGCATTATTATGCTACTTAGGCCACCTTTCTATTGATCAAGCAAGTGTGCCAAGTTGATATGGTGGGCAAACTATAGTTAGGTCACAAAAAATTTTGATGTGGAGAAAATTATGGACATAATACATAAATTTCTTATTGATCCAAACTCTAACAAGAAATTGGAAAATATATCAGATCCTCCCCTACATATGTGATCAACAAACCAACCAACAAGAAATAAGGCCTGTAAAATCTTCTGCCTACTCCCAACCAACCTTAGTAATCCATGTCCATGGACTATCTATCAGACCACCCTTCTACCAAGCATTGTAATGATTGTGCATTTGTGGTCATGGAAATATTTTCTAGGATGGATATATTGGTGGCTTTGAAGAAAAGTATCAAAGTAGACAAAATTACCAAAATCTTATTTCAATGAGTTGGGTACATTTTGGGATCAAACATACCATTATATCATATCGGGATAGTGGGTTCCTAAGCACATTTTGGTTGAGCCTCTAGACATTATTTGACACTAATATCATGAAGAAGAATGCATTCCATGCCCATAATGATTTCCAAACAGAGGTCATCAACAAGATGATAGTGCACATCATGGAAAATTTTAGGTGCTAATATTCACAGGTGGGCTAATTTTCCAAGATTTTTGCAAAAAATAATCACTAATTTCAAATTTTTTTATAAAAATGATTCACGGAAATTTTATATTATAGAATTATTTTACCTCAAAATTTGGCAAAATTATGTAGAGAGTATATATAAAATCATTATATAATTGAATAGTTTTGGAAATACATCAATAAATGTTTTATATTTTGCATACTAGGGACTACAGAGATTCTCCAATGTTTTTAAACTTCAAGAGAATTTTCCATCATTAAAATTTTCCCTAGTGCATATACTATGCATGTACCACTCCAAGAATCCTTGAACATTGGATAAGAGCCTTCCTTATATGCAACAAAATTATAAGAGAGCTCTCTATAGCTTGAGTAGATTCAGTCCTTTTCAAGTGGGTCTAGGTTTTCAACCATTGTGTCTGATTGATGTTACAATGCCTCTTGCAACTGCAAAGAAAAAAATCCACAAATGTACAGTTGGAGGCTGGTAAATAAATTTGGTTTATTGAATTCATCCAACACATCAACTAGTAGGCATATGACATATTAGATAAATATAATGTCAAGTAAAAGTATTGAAATTATCAACAACGATTTCCATCCATGTTTCAAGTGGGCAACAAAGCTTGGTTTCATTTTCCATTAGAATGCCTCACCATAGCCCGTTGGAAGCTTACACCACTCTGATATGGGCCTTACACCACGACCAAGGTTATGGGAGAGAATTATTTTTATCTAAAGGTTCCCTAATTCCTTTTCTTGCACCGAATGTTTAATGTGGACCTCCTTCGACCATAATTTCCACCATTACTAAACAAATCAGACATCGCAGAACAACTAACACCAATAGAGCTAAATCCAAATTGCATGGAATAGGACACAATTGATCAGATCACAGACACATAAATTAAGAACAATCACCAATGGAGGATCCAACTGTATTGGGTTCTCAAAGCTAGTGAACTCCTGCATCCAGGCAATTGCCTCAGCAGGCACCAATTTCAACAGAATTTTCCACATCTCATGGAGGCACTCAACACAATGGTTACCATTGCTTCCTCAATGGGGGGGACCTATCCAAGTCGATATTGGTGGTCAACCACCTATTCCACTTAGATCCACACCATTTTTTCTTTCAGTTTCCTTCATTGTAGCACAATTTATTATTTTTGGTAGTTTTTTGAGCCTTGAACTTCCAAAGACATTTTAAGGCCCTAAACAATGTTTTTTTTAGAAAATAGGCAAACCCATAATTCGTGATAGGGATTTTCAATTAAAATTTCTAGTTCTTGGATATATATTTTTAACAAGCAAGCATACACGTGAAGCAAAGATTATATGCCAAATTTATGATCCCGGGAAGTTGATGTACCAATTTACCCCAACAAGGCCTGCAAAATTTTGGAGCTTCATCTCCCAGGGTTAGGTTTTTAGATGTTTATGTTTTTCCATTATTTATCAATAATAAATAATCCGCTGAGTCTCATTGTAACATAGTTTAGAAGGCATATAGCTACCACAAATCTTCTCATAGATAAGTTAACATCACTTGAGCTAGTTTATTTCTATTCTACATGTAAAAAAATTTCAATACTTTCTTATTAATGAGTGGAAATTATAGTTTTTTTGTATCTCCTTGTTTCTGTTTATATCTATATTTCATTTCATTCCTTCATAAATCTTGATCATATGTTCATTGATATCATTGGTATAGTATATTCCATCCCTCCTTTAATTTTGTTGTACCAACAAGTCTTAGAAAACTAGAATCACTACATTTTGTTGAAAGAAAAAAACTTTTGAGTGGTTCTTTTCATTTTTCCTAAATAATTTCCACCAAAACCCTTAAATTTTGTGAAAGAAACAAAGTTAATGCTAATTTTATTTTTGGTCATTTTTTTAATGTCTCTAACACTCCTATCAATAGATTGAACCTATACTAGTGCAATGGAAGCTTCCCATGTTGTCCAAACCTTCTAATGTTGAATAAATGAAGACAGGGAGGTGACACCTACACCAGGGAACAATAGATATGGAAGAAACCAAAGCGTCGGGTGACAAGTCACATCAATAAAATCATAATTACGCATTGATTATCAATCTCATTCTCTTTGCAAGCACCCAACCATCTAGAGTCCATAAGCAAGTCGAAGGAGAAAAAATACCCAAACATTCACAACACTACTATCAAGTCCAAGGAGAAAACATACCCAAACCACCACAACACCACTGTCAAGTCGAAGGAGAAAACATACCCAAACCACCAGAACACCACTGCTTGGCTCAATGAGACACTTGAGGGAACATTAGCAAGGAATTCTTAGTGATTGCAAGCAATTCACCATGCACATGCCATAAGATATGCAAAGAGGAAGGTCTTCTGTTAGGACTTGAGTGAATACTTTCATGTTAACTTCCAGTAGCATTAGTAATGAGCCATTGTGTGGCTCAAGTCACACTTTACAAGTTACAATATAGGAAATAATGGCCCCTCCCACTATTTTGAAAAATAAGTGTCTAAAAGATAATATTTTAAGGGTCCACTTTTACCATTCCTTACCATGTAATGCACCTTATCACTTGGTTCTACCATGTTAAGTAAAGTTTCTTACCTTTTCACTTGGTTCTACCATGTTGAGCACTTTGTCCTAGAAAATTTCTAAGTTTAAAGCCCACAAAAGAATCTCTTATTAATTATTGGGAATCATCTTGTCAAATTATGTTGATGTTTTTTCCACTGAATTTGACCTCTTTTCTTATTATTAAATATTTCTTTGTGTTGAATTTTTAAGATTCAATTTAATTTCTAATTATTTAAATTTTATTATTAAATACGTTAAATTGAATTATTTTTATTTTTTGTTGTTTAACAACTTATATATTTTGAAAATTTAGATTGGTGAAACAATTATTCAATGAAATTGTGTGTGTGTTTCTTTTTAATGTGTTTTTGACTACATATGTGGATTCAACGCCTAAAAATATTTGAGGCACTAAGATTATCGATAATAGACAACTCAAATTTGTGAATGCCACAAATCTCAACTGAACTGTAGATATATTTGACTAGAAAGTATGGTTGAAAATAAACCGAAACATATAATAGGTAAACTACAACTCTTCGTTTTATTATATTTTTATTTTTACAAAATATTAATAAAAGAACATATTTAATTTTAACATTGATTATCATATTATAATATTAACATTAAAATATAATGTAAGAAACGGAAAATGGACATGTTTATACTTAACTAAAAGAAATCAATAACAAAATAGTTAAATATGGTTTTCCTTCACTACATACTAGGGAAACCATATAAAATAAATGGTCGGTAAATACCAACAAGAATCAAAGCTCTATGAGCATCAAACCACTTACTTCATCATATATCTCAATTTTTTCAAAGAAAAAGGTCATAATAATTAAGTACATTATAACTTTACTCAAAATAATAATTATTATTAACAATGGTAAAAAAATTATATATAAATTAGAGAGAGATACATTTAAAACAAGGGTAATAGCTTCAATGCAACATATTCCCTACCTCTATGAAGAATTAAAATATTAAGGCCATGCTTCTTTCTATGGGGTCCACATTTTCTTGTTATTCGAGAATTTCTCACATTTCCACAATTTGGAATTACCTTTATACACATTACAAAGGAAACACTTTTGACTCGATATGGTCCCTACTCCCTAAGGGACTCCTTCGCACTCAATATGCCTTGACTCTACATACTAAATTAGTTTTATGCAAAGTGTGGAGGAAGAAATGTTGAAAGGAATCGATTTCTTTTGCACTTCTTGTACACCCATTTTTTGGAAAAAGAGCAGTATAAACCTTTAGAATAATAGTGTGAGAGGACGCGCTATTGAAATTGTGAGTTACAAAATTAGCCTCTTTTTTTTTCCATCTCTAGACATCACATACTAAATTATCTTTATGCACATTTCAGACGAAAAAATCTTGACTCGATATAGTCCCTACTCCTTAATTGGCTCCTCCACACACCCTTTCTCATTCCTCCCCATATCACAAAATTGGCCTTTCCTTTGATGCCTTGACTCTACATACTAAATCAGAATTATGTGAAGTGTGGAGGAAGAAATATTGACTTCATATTCCACACTTCCCGTATGCCCATTTTTTGGTCATCAAATAGTAGTAGTTAGCCCTCCCACCCCTACCTTCCATTTTTCCATCATTGGCTTGAGGAATGTCTCAAAACTAATTAATAGTCAACAGAATTTGACCACTATGTACAAAACTAAATAAATAATTTGATGCTTTGTTTCTTTTTCATTTTATTTTTGCTACACAATAATTTGGATTCCCATAGCTGATTTTACCTTGAAAGTTATTTACTTAGGATTTTATCTCGCTTTTATGAGTTCATCTATGAATTTAGATATTTTTGAATCCTTTGAATCCTAAAATCTACTGAACTAAGATTTAAATGAACTTGTCCCTTTGTAAGCATTGTGCATAAAGAGGAACATAAAATGATAATGGAAGAATATTTCATTGTTCAGAGTCTAGATCTTTCCATATAAACATGATTCTCTAGAACTTACATATCATGTAAATACCACACAATGAAAGCCACCTTTGAACTCCATAATGAAAGGTTGATTTGTATCTTCACATTCTGAATGTCCACATTTCTAGCAATTAGTAAAATGGAAACTTATAAGAGCACATAGAAAATAACTTTGCAAATAAACTATTCGTAACAAGCCCCACCAAAAACAAATTGAGTATGTTTTTCGAACATGTATGTAAAAACAATCATGATGAACACTTGGTAAATATAACTATGGACATGTTCCCTGTTGAAATTACATTAGGTTTTGCATGATAATTTGCATTTGTGTTCATGAAAGCTCCATAAAACTTATTTTTCTTAGACAATTTGTGATTTCAACACTTATTTTCCAACAATAAATGAAATGTGTTTTTTATTTGTGATTTGTTTGGTAGAACAAGTGTGCACAATAACAAATAGCGGTGTGTTGCGATGTTCTGCACTTCCACATGCATTCTCTCTTTACATAGCTTTCCCACATACCTTCCTACCACGAAAAGAGGTAGGTAAAATGATAGTGGAAGAATCTTTAATTGTGTGAAGTGTGAAGGTTTCCTTATAAACATCATATTGTAGCTCTTACATAGAATCCCAATCCCTCACAATGAAAGATACCTTCCTCTGTAATGAAAGCTTGATCAATATCTCTACATTCTTAATTGATATCCCACAATTTTCTATACTTTGAATGCATTCTCTCTCTGCATAATTCTCTTACAAAACTTTCTTCCAAAAAATACTATCTTTTTAATGAATTGAAGCCACCATAATCACATCTTAGTTAAAATAACATTAGTGTATCTTTCAAAGACAATATTTTTGAGACAAAGAACTCTAATATTGTGCAAAGTAAGCTTTCTTCACACTTCGCATTTGTATAAGGCTCTTCACATTATCAAATGCACTAAATGCTAGATATTGTAGTTCCACACATTGTGTTATTAAGGTACCGTGAAGGAAAAAGGTTGACTCAATATAGTCTTTTCTCATTAATAGACTCATTCGTACTCAATTTCTCCATACACCCTTTCTCCTTCCTCTGTATATCACAAAATTATCCCTTTTTATGCCTTCATTTTGCATACTAAGTTAGGCTATGAGAAGTATGGAGGATGAAAGATTCACTTGATATTTTTCACACCCATTCTTCCACTCTTCCCGTACACCCAATTTTGGTGAATGCAACTACAAACACACTACTTGTTAGCATTTTTTTAGTTTGTCCATGCTAATTTGCATTTATGTTCATGAAATATTTAGAGAACATATATTTATTCAAGTGTTTGTGAATTGAAGAGTTATTTTCCCACATTAAATGGAGCATGTTTTTAATTTGTGATTCGTGCAACAAAACAACTATGCGAAATAAAAAAATAAATGTGTTGTGATGCTTCGCACTTCCGCATGCATTCTCTCCCCACACAGTTCTCTCACATACCTTCCTGTTGTAGAAAAGGAAGATAAAATGATAGTCAAAGAATATTTCATTATGCGAAGTGTGGAGGTTTTGTTATAGACATGGTACTCTAGCTCTTACATAGCACCTCAATCCCACATAATGAAATCCACCTTCATCCACAATGAAATCTTGATCTGTATCTCTGCATTCCCAATTGCTCTACTACAATGTTATGTGATTTTGCATGCATTCTTCCTCTGCACAATTCTCTCACCCAATACTACTTTTTAAATGACTGAAGCCATCGAAACCACATCTTAGTTGAAAGCATATTAGCACATCTCTCAAAGCGAATATTGTTGAGACAAAAAGATCCATTATTATGTGAAGGAAGCTTCCTTCCCACTCTACATTTGTATAGGTATCTTCACATTTTCAAATGCATTAAATTATATATACCTATTGAATCCTTGAAAGTTGTTGCTACAACATGGGGGAAAGCCATCTGGTCTGGACCTTGGTTGGCAACTCCTTTTCCATTTGGTATAGTGGCTCCGACTGGGGATAATGGGACCAGTTTCCCAAAAAGAGATTTTGGTAGTGTTGATGGGGTTATATATGATGTAATTCGGGAATGATTTAGCTAAGTCTAATATAATATAAACTATTAATCACATGCATATATCCTAGTTTTAAACACTTTCTAACAATAACTACACCTGGAAATAAAAGTAAAATATGCGATCTACAATAATTTCCTATAGAAATTGGTAATAAATATCATTCAACTACAATTAGAAGTGAAATTGTTTAGAAATAATCATCTTGGATAAATAGTTAGACAAAATGATTGTGGGAGATGTATCATATATAGAATTGTTCATGTATTGATTAAGAAATTAAAGCCAACACCATACAAAAGTGCAATAATGCTAACCGAAATTCAAACTTTCATATATAAAGAGATTGAAGAAAAGTTAATGCTTGATACATAAATAAAACAAAATCACAAGATAAAACTACAATTTGTAATAAGTTTTGCTAATGCGTTTCAGCAATATATATATATATATATATATATATATATATATATATATATATATAAATTCCAACCAATCCAACATCGTCTAAGAGTGCAAAAGTGCAATTTCAGTAGACCATGCTAGATATAAAAGAAAATAGATCCTCTTCCATTCATTCCACCAAAACCTCCTCAAAGGTACAAAAGTGCATGTTTTGAAGAATGTTTATGATAAAAATTTTGGACCCTTCTCTAAACGGATGAGAACGGTTTAAATACTAAAACTATAGGTCCTGAAATAGATTATTACAAAATAGTTGAGGAGGCTTAAACGAGCTTTCTTTGATTATGCGAAATGAAACTAAAATAGAAATAAAACAAGGTGACTAACTCCTTTTCATTTGACCCTTGAGATCGCAGATATCCATCATTGATTTGAGCTGTGTCGGTTGGTCGATCGCAGATTTCAACTCTCTAGTAAATATGACATTCGTTAGTGTTGGCACCATTTTCCATGTGGAAGTGGTTAGGCATCGTACGGTCATCCGCTGGCTGTATTTCTTGACTAAGAATTGCCAGTATGCTTCCCATTTCATCTTGCTCGTTTGTCTGATCACGTCCTCCCTTTCCTTTGCTTCTTGTATCCATTGCTGCTCCAGTTGATTGGCGTTTGGAAGAAATCTTGGTATAGATACTGCAACCATGTTGCCACCATGTAGATTTTCATTAATGACTTCAATGATGTTGTTTTCTGCTACTGCCATGACCATTATTTCCCTTCTTGCTTGCTTGAGACGAGATCCCAATCTACAAATAGAATTTCTTTATGTGATTCCTCCAGTTTTCGAAAATCAACCTTTCTCCCATCTTTTCATTCTTGTCAAGTGATAAAATCAGAAATCCTTTTATGGATTTTTTCACACTCAAGCCTCATGTCAACAACTTGGCTTTTTAGCTTATCACTGATTTCACAATAAGGATTTACTTGTGAGATTTCCTAGCACAAAATTTCATTTTGTTGCATTATTTGGGTGTTAAGGCTGAGTGCTTTTTTTATGAACTAATTGATTTGCAGACTATCTTTATACTTCTCTATCATAGCTTGAATCCACACATCCTTTTCTACTATGGCTTGATTTTGTATTTACATCTATTCAAACTCCTGCTATAGCTTGGCAATTTGTAACTCTACTTGTTCGTTACATTTTTCTTACTCTAATTGTTGTTCCAATAGTAGGATCTTTTGTTCCTTTGGTCTTAGTAGCATTTGAACCTCTATTTCTTTATCAATAGTTGTCATAGCATAGGCTCCCACAAATTGTGACAGTCTCATAAGGTTCTCATATGGGTCCATGGGCGAATGTTTCTAGACAATATCCATTGGTTTGATGTCGGGAATGGTAACAACTGCAAGACCCAACTTTTTTTTCTTCCCCTGCCTTTTGATGCCAACTTTATGGGTATGGCTATAAAACACATCTAAGGTAGGAATTTCATCAATTATCAAAACAATTTAAGAAGTGGGGGTGGCAGGAATGAGCTCTACATCTTGAGTACTTACAGTTTTATCTACTATGAATTCCTCAGTTGATCTATGCTATGGAGTCTGTAATTCAAATGTTTGTTCTTATGTATGGATATTTTTATTAAGATGCTCCCATTCTTTTTCTAAATCAACAACTGGAGGTTTGCCGACTGGGTGGAGGTTGACTGAATTTCAGCTTGTTTCTTCACCGAGGTTTGCTCGACTGCTTTATTTATAGTTCCGGCTGTGTCCCTTTCAGATTCTTTGCTTTTACTACCCCCATTATGGGACTATTACTTTGAGTGCTCTAACTCATGGGTAGACTTCTCCCCTGCTACAGAATTATCTTTAGAATTTTTTCTGGAGCTTTCCTCCAAGCTTACACTAGGAGTTGGCTCCCTTATTGGTTCAATCTGTAGCAAGTCCAATGGGACCTATAATAATATTCTCTCTCTATATTGATGGAATGCCTCAAGATCATCTGGGGGAAAAAGTAGTGATGCCATATGCTTTACTTCTGAAAATGTCTCTTTTTGTAGGAAGAGGTCATTGAATGCATCTTCCTCATGGGTGAATATTTTCACTTTCACCATAGTAGTGAAGTCTTTGGCGGTGCCATTTGGGTCATACTATCTTCCTAGTAATGTAGCAAATTACAGAGATTTCGTAACCTTGCATGCATGTCCAAAATCGTGTAGAGCAAGTGCATGACATTGCAACAAAAATGTAGGCCAAATGGCCTTTTTTTGTTCCTTCAATCCTTTGCTCAACCCACATTCTCCTATTGTTTGGTAGGCTAACTCCCTAGCCATCAACTTACTGAGGAGATAGTATCGGAGGAAATACGTTGAATCAATGCTCCTGAATACTCTAATATATGTAAATGTCTCATCCCCAAACCATCTAGTTGTAGGTAGGATATCTACTTCAACTTCTCTAAAAACTCCATGGGAATTCCTGTTGTAGACTTGTTTATGAATAAGAAGCATAACTCCTTGACAAATTCTATAAATATGGGGGTGAAAATGAGACTCCCACATATTCTTATGATATATCTGAATGGGAAGCGGGGCTTTCACAGTGCATTTCCATCCCATGATAGAAAATTTGGAACCAAAATAGATAGCATCGATTATATAGGCACCAGTGAAAAATGGAGGATAAACCCTAGAACAGGTACTCCTCTTTCTCCTATACTCCATTACAGCTTTTGCCAAACTATCCGATAAAATTTTGGCCTAATTCATTATTGTTGTGTTTACAACTGCATCTATTGGTGGAAACCATTCTGGGGAAAATTTGGTACTATTAGGCTTGCCGAACAGTCTATATAGCATGGTTTCTACAAAACTATGAGGGGTATATATAGATGTTTTAGAATACATACCCATTTTATCCTTTTTGATACTACCTTCATTTTATGTCCAAGTTCACATGACGTCTGCTTGGTCTTCATTCTCCTTAGCAAATACTTTGAGGAACTGTTTGTTGTATAACATCTGTGGCTCTGGCAGATTGTACATAAGCCACAAATTTTCTGGTGAAAAACATCCCATAACATCTTTCCTTGTATTATTAAATTCTATGTTTGAGTCATCCACCTGATCAATTATGCACTTGACCATATATGTATACAGAATTATCTTTGGTCTTGCGGCTATGCGGTGCAAAAAAATGAGCGCGTCATCTCAAAGATTAAGGCATCTGAGGAAGCATGACCATTGGTTGTGGCCTTTGTTACCAGAGGTCTTGGTTTCTCTTCTTGTAATAAATCATACATGGTTTCCCATGTAGAGGCTCCTCTATCTCTGCTGCATGTAGTATCAGAGAATAAAGGGGTCATTTCTAATTTCTCAGATGCAACTACCTTGCCCCTCTTTGCCATCACTCCCAATGACTCTTTCTGTGGATTTTTCTTGAAAATGGAGCACAAAAAAAGCTATCAGATATATAGAGATGAGAATGAGCATTAGAATTAATCATGTAGATAACTTTGAAAAGGTGACAAGAAAGGAGTTTTTATTTGAACGCAGATGAGAAGATATCGTATCACGTTGAACTGATTTTCAAATGTAAACATTATTAACCCTTACTAAATGCCCACTAATGGTTCCTTATCCCTAGCTTTATCAATCATTAGTGCTCTGCATCATAAGTTAGGGAAGAAATGATTTATGGTGGTGAGCCATTAAACTGTGAAAATGTTGATTTTCTGATTGTGATGCAATATCATAAATCGCATTATTGCATTATGGTTATGCACTTTCTTTAACGTTTCTTTAGTTTATGTGGGATGCAAAATGCGGGCCGCTCATTATCGTTTTCAAATCATAGCTTATTTGTTAGGATTTTCTATGTAAATCCATTTTTTAAGCAACGAACTTGAGTACTTGTTTATAACATATTTCGAAATCAGGTCTCGGTCTTCAATCACATTTCACAGTCTCGCATGATCATAAGGTTTTGGGCTTCACTTAAGTGTTCTTAATGTGATGTGATAAGGGAGATTGTGTCATCACAATCTCGCATATCACATGGTTTAAGATACTTTCTTAAGGCGTGCCCCCTATAAGTGGTGATTTGTGATGCGAGCCTTATTTTAATAAGAAATTCCTTAGAACATAGTTCACATGGGAAACCTAATAGTTTCGAGGTTTAGCGTGGTGTTCTCATTTGATCGCTTTTCACTAGTTTTGGTCGATAGCAAGGCTTCTGACATGATTGATGATGCGATATGCAAAAAGGTGAACATTTTCTAGCTTTTTTTAAAGGTTTTATCATGATATCTTTCTTTACTCCAAAAATTTACAAGAACAATGCCTAAATTCTAAACTTATTTTGGGAAGGATTTTTTAAAGGGTTCCCATTTATTAATATAATATTGATTATCACTATTGATAAATGGGGTGTTTATGAGAGATTTTTCCTTAAATCACATGATATTTCATTTGTCGACGCATTTTGAACCAACGAGTGTGGTTCATCATCAGGACAAGATGAAGAGCCAGATCTAGATTGCAAGTTAAATAGTCAGAGCAGAACATCCAACAGTAACTAACTAATGGCTATATTTGACTAGGAAACGACTATATTGACTACTAACGGTTACATTTGATTGGGAAGCGGCTAGTTGGATCGGGCCCAGGGAAAAGGGAGCATAACATATTTAATTTAAAAAATTAAAAAGAGTTAAGGTTAAGGATTCAAATAATTATTAAAATAATAGTTAGTTAAAGTATTAATGAATTAAAATACAAAAGGGGGGGTATATGAAATTTATTTAAAAGGAGTTAACTATTAAAATTATTTTATATATATATTATATATATATTAGATATTATAATTTACGTATTATATAGTACAAAGAAATCTCTAGAATTTTAAAATATTTAGATATATTTCTATGTTAAATTGTTTGATTATTTTAATTATAAAATAATAAAAACATAATATCGATTTTAGTATTAAATTAATTATTATCCTTTTATTGATTAAGTTGTAATCATTAATGCATAACTAATGGCATACACTAAATGCTATTAAAATACCTCATACTATATATACAACCCAATAACGAACAAAGGCAAAAGAGAAAAGGTTATGAGGCAGTAAGGGGAACGTAACTCATAAGAAAACTAGAACCAACTATAAAAAGAGGGAGGGGAGGAAGTGAAGAAAACAACTAGGAAGTGAGGGCTGGGACCTAGCAACTACTGATCTTCTAGCCGTCCTTTCTATTGAGATTGCTTGACCCTTTTTCAATCTCAAGGGCTTCCCTAAATTTACAGTGATGGAATTGCAACACTCTAGCAATAGCACTGGCCTCCTCAATACGAACATGATGTTTGGTTTTCTTTGCATGCTCTGCTAAAGCGGAAGACTTGGTTCCGCATTAGGAGAGCATGCAAAGAAAACCAAACATCATGTTTGTATTGACGAGGCCAGTGTTATTGCTAGAGTGTCGCAATTCCATCACTGTAAATTTAGGGAAGCCCTTGAGATTGAAAAAAGGCCAAGCTATCTCAATAGAGAGGATGTCTGGAAGATCAGTAGTTGTTCAGTCCCAACCCTCACTTCCTAGTTGTTTTCTTCACTTCCTCTCCTCCCTCTTATTATAGCTGGTTCTAGTTTTCTTATGAGTTATGTTCCCCTTATTATCGTGTAACCTTATCTCTTTTGCAGTTGTTCGTTATTGGGTTCTTTATATAGTATGATGTATTTTAATAGCATTTAGTTTATGCTATTAGTTATGCACTAATAATTATAAATTAATCAATAAAAGGATAATGATTACTTTAATATTAAAATCGATTTGATGTTTTTATTAAT
>APFE030326179.1:100664-122602 GCA_000404065.3 Pinus taeda | reverse complement strand
CGAATGATTGCCTGTTATATAGCATAGAGAATCTAACAGCCTCATAACTCCCTCACATCAAATATAGGAGGCATTAACTCCCTCCCAACAACCTGGAGCTAATCTAGGAACTGAATCCCTATTGTTGTCATCCTTCAGAAATTTTTGCCTATTTGACTCAAACAGCAAAATCTCAACAGTTAGCTTATCACGAATCTCACAATAAGGATTTACTTGTGAGATTTCCTAGCACAGAAGTTCCTTTTGTTGCATTAGTTGGGTGTTAAGGCTGACTGCTTCTTTTATGAACCAGTCGATTTGTGGATTTTATTTATACTTCTCTATCATAGCTTGAATCCGTGCATCCTTTTCTGCTAGGCTAGCTTGATGTTGTATTTGCATCTACTCAAACTCCTACCGTAGTTTGGAAATTTGCAACTCTTCTTGTTGGTTACATTTTTCTTGCTCTAATTGTTGTTCCAATAGCAGGATCCTTTGTTCCTTTTCCCTTAGTAGAATCTGAACCTTTGTTTCTTTATCAATAGTTCATGTATCATACACTTCCACAAATTGCGACAATCTCGTAAGGTTCTAAGATGGGTCCATGGGTGAATCTTTCCAGAAAATATACATTGGTTTAATGTCAAGAGTGGTATCAGCTGCATCATCCAAATTTGTTTTCTTCTTCTTCCTTTTGATGACAACTTTATGGGTAGGGCTATAAAACACATCTAAGGGAGGCGTTTCCTCAATTCTCAAAATAATTTTAGAAGTGGGGGTAGCAGGAATGAGCTCTACACCTTGAGTACTTATAGTTTTCTCCATTGTAACTTCTTGATTTCATCTGTGCTATGGAGTTTATACTTCATATGTTTGTTCTTCTGAATGGATCTTTTTATTAAAATGCTCCCATTCCTTTCCTAGATCAACAAGTAGAGGTTTTGCCGATTGGGTGGAGGTAGAGTGAATTTTATCCTGTTTCTTTACTGAGGTTTTCTCGGTTTCATTCTCTATAGTTCTGGCTATGTCCCTTTCAAAATATTTGTTTTTACTACCCCCATTCTAGGATTGTTTCTCTAAGTGTTGTTGGGACTCAAAAATGTCGTCTTTTCATCCACCTTTCCCTCCACTATTCCTTACATTTCATCATCCCATTAACCTTTCATCATATCATTTTCATAAATGCATTTGGGTTTCACCTTCTTATTTTCCACTTTATTCGTTTTTGTATTATAAGTGAATTTATGATTAAACATTAGAAAATATGTACATGTTTTCATATATATCTCAAGAATATGTGATCTTTGTAATGTGTAGGAGATATGTGAAGAATTAATTCCAAGAGACTTCTTGAATATCTACTCCACCATTTTAAGGAGATAATTATTCAAGCCTATTCCTAAGAAGAAGATCATGGAGGATTTGGTTGGCATATCTTATCCAAGATATGTGAGAGATGTGTGGAGGATTTGAAGGGATCATATCTTGTAATAGTGAGAAAATAGTTGAGAGTGGTTGAGAGAATAGTGGATCTGTCATTATGAGATGGTTATCTTCTTCATGTATATAAGAGAGTGCTTTCCCTTCATTTCAGTAGTTTTTGAGTTTTGAGAGATAGTCTTGTAATCTGGAGAAGCGGATTCTTAGATTTAATTCATATTCTTTTATTGTTACACTTTCATGATTTGTCGTTTGATTCTTGTAATGTAATTTGAGATAGCTTTACTGTTGTGAGCTCACATATGTTGTTTGTCATTCAACTCTTCACATGTTGTATTGCTTTTCCCTTATGAAATTTCCTACTTTCCTAGTTAGTGTTTTAATGCTTTTCTAGATTAATTTGATTTCAGTAATTTAGATTAGATTAGTTCCACTTCGGTCCTGCATATATAGTGCATGTGCTTCATAAGCCTACGAACCTCGGGTTGACAAATTAAATAGTTTGGCAAATACAACAATAGAATTAAACGAAAATATTTTCACCCAACATTTTGGCACTGTTTCTGGGGAGGCATGATCGATTGAAGTTTAGTTTGATTTTTCATGCAAGTGTGTTTTGACATGTTCCTAACTCTGAGGTGTCAAGGCGGTAAGACGTGGGGAAGGACCTACCCATTGTTTGAGATACCGTAATGGTCTCGACCTCATATGGGTCAGGGCATGTAGGGTGTGTTTACATTTATGCAAAGTGTGAATTTTAATTCCTACAAGTGTGATTTTCAAATTCTGGAAGTGTGAATTTCAATTTCTGCAAGTGTGTTTGACTTCCGCAACTGTGAATAGTGTTTTCTTTTTCATCTGTTTTAGCATGAGTTCTTTTATCGATGCAAGTAGTTTATTTTCATTTAAGTTTTTTAGATTTAAGTTTTGGGTGCAGTAAGAATCCCTTTTTCAACATGGTTTTACAATGAGTTTCAGCTTGGAACTACTCATTCAGATCCTAGCAAATGTTGGCATCTCCTCTTCCCTAGAGAAGGCGATCTTGACAAGAATTAAAGGTTCAAATACTCCCCAAGAAATGAACAAAGATTCAACATCTGAAGAATCCTCCATATGTGATGGTGAACAATCATTCGAACAGGAGATCAAAGAAGAAGAAGAGGAGTTACAACATGATCTAAGTGAGAGAAATTGTGCCTATCGAAGCCTTATCGAACAGTGGTTCCAGGTAAGTAATCAATTAGATTCACCTTTTTACTTTTATTTAGTTGATTTGCAGATACAGCAACTAGACTCATTCACTCTCGAATATTTTCATTTTTCATTTGAAAAATTGCTACTTAATATATTATTACTACTGCTACATGAGTGGCTTCATTGGAAGTTTAATTACACGTAAATAATTTCTAAATTGTAATTAGTATAGAGTAGCTAGGCTTTCATTTTCAGTTCTTCTTTTACCTAGAATAAGTATGCTCTCCTCCATGCTTAGTGTAATCGCGAGGATCAGAAAATAGGGATGATTTAGACTAATTTCAGGAATAAATAAATTCATGTTTTGCATTATGCCTAATTGATTTTATTGTCAATTTGCAAATCATTTTTTGTTGAAACTATGTCTCGCTTGCAATTGATTTCATTTTTTGGCCATACTAAAACTTGCAGCAAGCAATTAGATGAAAAAAACCTGCAAAAACAATTAAATCTGAAATTTCCTAGGTTCATTGTTTCTCTTGGGGCCAATAAAAGAACTGTGATTTTCATTGGCATGTGCACAAACTTGTAAGTTTCTGTCTCCATCTATTCATTTATGGCTGAGCCATAACGATGCCATCTATCTGCCTAGTGTTTCATAAATCTGCAACTAGCAACAACAAACCAAAACGATGAGTAACAAACAAATGAAACCACAATAAAGTAAAAGATAATTCTTATTTCTTTGTTTGCATATTTCAAAAGCTAGGATTTTCTCCCGTGATTAATTTTCACATTTAATTTGGGTTTCATAACAAAAACTAGGATACTATGTGGATGTTGATTGAGAAATATGGGCCAAAATCCATGGGTTGTTGCACTATCTTTCGCATCTCAAGATAATAGGAACCAAATCCCATAAGTATCACTGTCATATAACTATTTTTATGGATTGGCCTTCCTAAATTTTCTCTCCATCGGCACACTTTATTAAGATTAAATGATTATGTTGTTGCTTATTTGATGGATCCCTTCCTTATTGGCTGCAAGTTTTTCTCCATCGTTTCTCTTGGAGGAAGCATTCTTATCATGGGATATAAACAAATCTAGCTGAAAGAGGTAATGAAACCACTGTTGCATGATATTATTAGAGTTATTTTAACAACTCATGCTATCTTTCCGAGGTAGGGAATTTTGGTGATACGCTACAATCATACATCATGGGCTCTTAGACATGAGAATCCCCATTAGTGTATTTGTATTCCACAATTTATTCAGGTAGGTCAAGAGAAGCATTTATATATGCTAGACAGCTAGATTTCTTCTTACAAGAATCCCCTGAGGGAATGAAAACTATGAGTACTGGTCTTTTCCAGAGCCTCGTTAGCTATGTTCTCCCTGCTATTTCCACACATGCTCCAGGCTGCACCAACAATACTCTAATGGACTAAGTATTCTAAGTCTTTTTTCTGCCCCGACCCTACATCGTCATATCTTAGTCAGAATCATGACCACATTTGGAAAAAAGAAAACTTCAAGGAGCTGACTCTCCACTCTCAAACTACCCTCACGGGATATAACACTCTGACCAATTGAGAGCATTTATCATTTTATTATACACTAATCCAAGTTGTGGACACTCTCGGGTGTGGGGGATTGAGGTACTCATGTGCCTATTCTTGGGATGATACGCATCATGTTACCTAGGCGACTTACCTAGCGGATCTGATGTTCACATTTGGTTGCCTCTTGAAAGTGCTAGTTTTATAATCACTAATCACAAAAGGGGATCTCATCGTTTTGTACTTGCCAAGATATTGTTGATAGATGGCTGAGATCTTGAGTTGAGGTTGTTGTCTTCAGGTCACGAGCCTTTAGAATTTACTAATTACCTTTTCTCGTGGTGAATTAGAAGTTGTTAATTCCAAAGCAAGTAATTTTGGGTTGTCTGTCAAGTCATAATATGCAGATTTTATAAGTTGTTAGAGCCATTATGAAAAGAGCATGCTTATGCTTATGCTTCTAGTAGGTATACTACTGTAATATTCTTTTGTATAGGACTTGATTCTAAACACTATTGAGAGCAACCAATAAACGAGTTTGGGGGGGGCAAGGATCACGACGTGTGTTTCTCTATTTCACGGCATGTAGACTCCTTCATGAATATTTGGGGTGTGCTTGTGTTGCTAGTTTATTTATCGATAATGGAGAGTTCCTTCTATTTCTTGCCAATACGACATGTACAACCCGCACCCTTCAATAGAAAATCCACCTCATCTTAAAACCATACCTAAACCTAGTTTCCCTCTTGAGATCTGTCACCATCATCATAGCCTAATATGATCTGAACAAAGATGTGATAACAACAATCCCGTGTAGCAATCAAACGTAAAATATTCAAAAAGGACATTCTCCAAAGATGTAAACAATGTCATCAATTTCTGCAGTATGCAAATATAGTAGACTTAATGCAAATCACCGATGAGAATCAAAACACAACCAATATTTCCTTTCTTGTTTGGCGCACTCATAAATTGGGTTGGATTATCTTTTAAGAAAAACTTAGTCCAGAGCCCTGAATGTACTATGCAAGGTAGGGAGACAAAATTGCTGATACCTTCTACAAGCCAAGAGTCAAGCCATGGGTTGCATTTTATTTTGATATAACTTGTCTTATAACATTTTGCTTTCAGGATTTTACGCCTAGAGGTGACATGTTGACACCAGGCACTCAAAGGAGATATTTGACTCACAAAGGATTTGCACCAAAACGAAACTGGAAATTGGCCCACGAGCTTTATGTCAATTCTTATGCTTATGTCGGATTCTATGCCGAAAGCTGATTGTTTTGTCATGCTCACTATCTCCATTTTACACATTGCTTCATTACACTAATGTTCATGATGCCAGGATCGTCTGCTTGGTGATTTTTACTGGATACTTAGGAATGCTACAATTAAGTGCTTTGAATATTCCACTATATTTGACGATGTACAAGTCCAATCTTGTAGAGAAGTAAGTGAGATTATTGCAGCAATTCAATGTGAATCATACTCTGCCCAACTTCCAATTGCTTGAATGAATTACAGTGCATCTAAGAAACCTACTTAACTTTCAGAACTTTAGTGACATAAATCAGCAAGAAATTGAATATTTGCTAGTGCCGAGGCAGTATTGCCATACTTTCCAAAGCATGCCAAGGAATGGAGATCCGACTTTGATTTTTCCTATTTTGTTTTTCTTTTTTCCTTTTCTTTTGGTCTATATTATCAACATAAATAAAAAAACCATAACAATTATAAAACCATGAAATTGCAAATGTACCTTTCAATAATTTCTTAAAACAATACGAATGCATGTTTGTACGAATTTGTTTTCTTGAAGTCACTTTCTTTCTTTTGCTTGCATTTGTACTTATTTTCGCATCCTACATTCTACAATGCTCTCACGAAGTTTTAATACAGGATTTGTACTAAGTTTTTTTTCAGGTTTTGTAAATGATCACATTTTGCTACTGAAGTTATTTTCAAAAGATCATAGAACTTTTTGAGAAACATGCTTTCATAAACAGCTTGAAGGAGTTGTAACTCATCATAAACATCATGAAGTTTGAAACTTTTTGCGCCTCTTGATGTTTAATGTTACACAACAACCATGCTGATACACCAACATTTCCACTTTTTCCATTATCCATGCTATGACACAGTAACATTTCTCCTTCAAAGCCGATTGACCATCCTGGTGTTGAAGCCCATTTTCCATTGCCTTATCCTTATCCTTTTCAGTTTACCTTTTTTTTCCTTCTAGTTTGCCTTCTAAATAAAACTTATTCCCTTTTCATGATTACATTGCCTTGGCATGCTGATCAACACTTCTTGTCTGTGATTTCTTTCCATTTATAGTCCTACCAAATCTCTTTGTACAAACTTGCATTGACTGATGTGGGATTCCTTAAGGCCCACATTTCAACAAGTCTTACCCCATCGACCTCAGTACCTTATCTGGGATATAAATTAAAGTTCCTTTTGGGTACCTTGAGACTTGCATGTCTTAATGGAAAGTTCTCTCGGTAATAATCATGGGAACAAATCAATGTCCCTTGATCATGAGATCTTGCAAATGGCTCGACGTCAACCCGTCTACTTGCATTTCACAAGATGTACTCAAGTACCTTGGCACTCATTGACATCAATTGTGAGTTTGCCTCGCATTGGTTAACGACATTCATCAATGGTTGGTAATCCAATGATTTCTCTTCATGCTCGACACCGACACATTCATTCGCATGATTAGACATGTACCATCAAGTTTTGTAGCAGGTGAAGACTATACACATTTTCACAACTCCCTCAGCAGTTACAGTAGCATGAATTGTGATCTATGAGACTACCATAGTTCCACTTTCAGCCTTTATCTTTTCCATGATTTAACATCAGTAGTTCAGATTCCTTCATTTCCCATGATCAAGTTATAGCAACATCAACATTCACAGTTACATTTTCATGATCCTGCTGCAGTAAAACCTTGCATGTTCTAACAACCATAGTCACATATTCTCTTATCTAGCAGCAGCTACATTCCTATTGCATAGTTCATCATTCTTGGGTAAGTGTAGGTATGTTGTTTTCTAATATTTAATCATGCAATTCCTTATATGCTAACTTGAATATATTGGAAAATTCTCTCACCATGCTCCATTTCCTTTCATGACCCATGCCAAGTTGCATGAGGACATGCAACCAATTTAGTTTGTGGGGGGGGGTGTGTGGTTGGGTTGGAACTATATTCACTACATATTCACTAACCATGATTCCATTTTTCCACCACTATCACTCCATTTTTTTTTATCTCATATACCATTCACCAACATTTCTTTTCCAAAGATACTTTGTTGCACTTTGCTTCATACGCATTGATATACATATTGGCATGTTTCATGAATATTACAAAAGGGCTTTCTTATGCAAAGTGATGTTTTCTTATGCACGTTGATAGCTTATGATTTCCAGTGAGTATTTACATTATTATTGCAGCAAGAGAATAGAAAACAAAATGAATGTTGTTAACACAAGAACCAACATTCCTTGTATTCATGGTTGTCACACAAGAACCAACCATAAGAAAATATAAGTTGTTACTCATGTCTTTCACATATCCTGGAAACATTCATTATTAAAAAGACATCATCATATAAAGCCAAAGTTCAGATGTCAAATGTTCTTAAGGAGATCCATGCATGGTTGCATGAGGACATGCAACAAGTTCAGTTGGGGGGGGATGTTGGGACTCAGAAATGTCGTATTTTCATCCACCTTTCCCTTCACTATTCCTTGCATTTCATCATCCCATTAACCTTTCATCATATCATTTTCATAAACATGTTTGGGTTTCACCTTATTATTTTCCACTTTATTCATTTTTGTATTATAAGTGAATTTATGATTAAATATTAGAAAATATACATGTTTTCATATATATCTCAAGAATATGTGATCTTTGTAATGTGTAGGAGATATGTGAAGGATTAATTCCAAGAGACTTCTTGAATATCTCCTCCACCATTATAAGGAGATAATTATTCAAGCCTATTCCTCAGAAGAAGATCATGGAGGATTTGGTTGGCATATCTTATCCAAGATATGTGAGAGATGTGTGGAGGATTTGAAGGGATCATATCCTGTAATAATGAGAAAGTAGTTGAGAGTGGTTGAGAGAATAGTGGATCTGTCAATATGAGATGGTTATCTTCTTTATGTATATAAGAGTGTGCTTTTTCTTCATTTCAGTAGTTTTTGAGCTTTGAGAGATAGTGTTGTAATTTGGAGAAGGCAATTCTTAGCATTGATTCATATTCTTTTATTGTTACACTTTCATGATTTGTCATTTGATTCTTGTAATGTAATTTGAGATAGCTTTATTGTTGTGAGCTCACATATGTTTTTTTTCATTCAATTCTTCACATGTTGTATTGCTTTTCCCTTATGAAATTTCCTACTTTCCTAGTTAGTGTTCCAATGCTTTTCTAGATTAATTTGATTTTAGTAATTTAGATTAGATTAGATTGTAATTTGGAGAAGGCAATTCATAGCTTTGATTCATATTCTTTTATTGTTTCACTTTCATGATTTGTCATTTCATTCTTGTAATGTAATTTGAGATAGCTTTATTGTTGTGAGCTCACATATGTTGTTTTTCATTCAACTCTTCACCTGTTGTATTGCTTTTCCCTTACGTAATTTCCTACTTTCCTAGTTCATGTTTCAATGCTTTTCTAGATTAATTTGATTTTAGTAATTTAGATTAGATTAGTTCCACTTCTGTCCTGCATATATAGTGCATGTGCTTCGTAAGCCTACGAACCTCGGGTTGACAAATTAAATAGTTGCGCAAATACTACAATAGAATTAAACAACAATATTTTCACCCGACAAGTGCTTTGACTCATGGGTAGACTTCTCCTGGGACTTTGATCCAAAATTATGTTTAGAATTTTCTCTAGAGCTTTGCTCTAACCTTACACTAGGATTTGGCTCCCTTATTTGTTCAATCTGTAGTAGATCTAATGGGACCTATAATAATTTCCTCTCTCTATATTCATGGAAGGCCTCAAGATCATCTCGGGCAAAAAGTAGTGATGCCATACACTTTACATTCAAAAATTTCTCTTTTTTTAGGAAGTGGTCATCTAATGCATCTTCCTCATGGGTGAATATTTTCACATTCACTATAGTAGTGAAGTCTTTGGCGGTGCCATTTGGGTCATACTGTCTTCCTGGTAATGCATCCAATTTCAGAGATATCATAATATTTGCTTCCTTGCATCCATGTCGAAAATCATGTAGTGCAAATGCACCACATTGCAATGGAAATGTAGGCCAATTGCCCTTTTTCTGTTCCTTCAATACTTTCCTCAGCTCACCTTCTCCTGCTATTTGGAAGGTTATTTCCCTATCTGTTAACATATCAGGGTCATAGTATGGGAGGACATGCTCATGAATACTCTGATATATGTAAATGTCTCCTCCCCAAACAATATTTCTATAGGTAGGATATCTACTTCAACTTCTCTTGGAAATCTAGGGGCATTCCTGTTGTACTCTTGTTTATGAATAGGCAGCATAACTGCTTGACAAATTCTGTAAAAATGGGGCTGAAACTGAGATTCCCACATATTCTTATGATATATATGAATGGGAAGTGGATCTTTCACAGTCCACTTCCATCTCATGATAGGAAATTTGGAACCAGAACTGATAGCATACATTATATAGGCACTCATGAAAAATGGAGGGTAAACCCTAAAAGAGATACTCCTCTTTCTCCTATACTGCATTATGGCTTTTGCCAAATTATCTGACAAAATTTGGGCCCAATTCAGTATTGTTGCATTTATGGCTGCATCTATTAATGGCAACCATTATGGGGAAAATTTAGTACTATCAGGCTTGCTGAACATTCTACATAGCATGGTTGCTACAAAACTATGAGGGGGGGATATATATGATGTAGAATACATACCCGTTTTATCCTTGTTGATCCTTCCTTCATTTTGCATCCAGGTTCGTGTGAAATCTGCTGGGTCTTCATTCTCCTTAGCAAATTTCTTGAGGAACTGTTTGTTGTATAACATTTGTGGCTGTGGTAGATTGTACATAAGTTGCAGGTTGTCTGGTGAAAAATATCACATAACCTCTTGTCTGCTATTCTTAAATTCTCTATCTGAGATACCCACCTAATCAATTATCCACTTGACCATATATGTATATGGAATTATATTTTGTCTTATGGGTATGTGGTGCGAAAATGAGCATGTCGTCTCGGAGATGGAGGTGTCTGATGAAGCATGACCATCGGTTGTGGCCTTTGTTACCAGATGTCTTGCTTGCTCTTATTCTAATAAATCATACATGGTTTCCCACATAGAGCTTCCTCCATCTTTGCTGCATGTGGTATCCGAGAATAAAAGAGTCAGTTCTAATTTCTCAAACATGGCTACCTTGCCCCTATTTTCCATCTCTCCTAATGACTCTTTTTGTGGATTTTTCTGGAAAATAAAGCAAACAAAAGCTATCGGATATACAAAGATAAGAATGAACATAAGAATGAATGACAGATAAATTTGAAAAGGTGACAAGAAAGGAGTTTTTATTTGAACGTAGATGAGAAGATATCGTATCACATTGAACTACCTTTCAAAAGTAAATGATATTAATCGTTACTAAATTCCCACTAATGGTTCCTTATCCCTAGCTTTATTGCTCCTTAATTCTCTGCATCGTAAGTTGAGGAAGAAACTTTTTAGGGTGGCGAGCATTTAAACTTCAGAAATGTTGATTTTGCGATTGCGATGCAATATTGCGAATCACATTATCACATTATGGTTATGCACTTTCTTTAACCTTTCTTTAGTTTCTATGGGATGCAAAATTCAGGCTGCTCATTATCATTTTAAAAGCATAGGTTATTTGTTAGGATTTTCTATGTAAATCCATTTTTTTTTAAGCAGCAGACTTGAGTGCTTGTTTATAACATATTACAGAATCGAGTCTGGGTCTTCAATCACATTTCACAATCTCACATGATGATAAGGTTTCGGGATTCTCTTAAGTGTTTTTAATGCAATGCGATAAGCGAGATTGTGTCATTGCAATCTCGCATATCACATGGTTTAAGATACTTTGTTAAGGCGCGCCCCTTGTAAGTGGTGATTTGCGATGTGAGCCTTATTTTAATAAGAAAATCGTTTGAACTTAGTTCACATGTGAAACCTAATAGTTTCGAGGTTTAGTGTGGTGTTCTCTTTTGATCACTTTTCACTAGTTTTGGTGGATAGAAAGGCTTTTGACACACTTGATCATGCGATATGTGAAAAGGTGAACATTTTCTAGCTTTGTCAAAAGGTTTTATCTTGATATATTTCTTTATTCCAAAAAATTACAAGAGAAATGCCTAACGCTAAACTTATTTGGAAGGATTTTTTAAAGGGTCCCCATTTATTAAGATAATATTGACTATCGCTATTAATAAATGGGGGGTTGTTGAAGAGAAAAAAAATACCATACTTCAGCATGGTGTGTTATTAAGGCTATATATGTTATTACTCGAATAATTAGTGCAGGTGTTTATCCAATTAACACACCTCACTATTAGAGTGGTCAAACACAACCATGTTGTCCATATCATTTGTACACATCAAACGGTATATTGATAGAACCAAGGATTACCAGTAAAAATGATTGTTTATCACATATTATATTACATAGCCATTCTAATGATAACATGTAACATACAAAATGTTGAAAGTATTTAGTACTAGAGCATGCGAGAAAGGAAAAGTGTGCAGGGAAGCCATATATTGAAAAAAATGTGTTGAGATGGAATTGTTTGTGAAGATGTGATAACTTTGAGTGACATATACTAATTATGCTACAAACGATTCCACACTTAGAATTGAAGAATTAATTAATGCTCAGTAGTTCTATTAATATCTATTTAGAAAATCGATATGCAATCATGTCATAGGTCAAGTGGTTGATAAATTTTACTATGATGCATTATGTAATGATTACTAGCTACAAGCTTATCAATCACATCATATCTATTTATGTTATAAAATACTCTTTTTGGCATTTATTTAGTGAATTGATATGTAATCAATACATTGTTTAAGTTCTTAATATATTTTATTGTTTGTAAATAATTCAGGGATATGCATAGGCCTCTGCATCCAATATGCCTCATAGTAAATTAGAATCATGTGTGGATACTATTTTCATATTTCTTTAGCCCAATCAAATCCTCCTCCACATTTTTCACTCCACACATGTATAATGATTATTGGTCATAAACATATAAAGAAGAACATATTTATTGATATTATTAAATAGTATTTTCACCATTTATATGATGAAATAACATGTAATCAATGCACTTCTTCACAAGTATCTACCATAGCAAATTGAAATGATATGCTTCGTACACTTCTTATGCACATTGGCTTGTTTTTCAGAAAAATTTAGGCAATTATCGGATATAAAATATTAATCGATACATAATCAGGACATCGTAAAAACCTATTAAGGCATAATTGTAAGATTAACATGTACCTTTTCAAATATTAATGGCAGGTACTGTTGAGATCATAATAATTTATAACAGAGTAATGGTAAGTCATTATATATGGAGAGCTTACATGAATTTAAGTCTATTGAATTTTGCTAATGGTTTTCATTTCATGATTCTTTTTTATTCATGATACATAATTGTCATGTCTTTAGTTGTTTAGAGTAAGAAGAATTGTAACAGATACCTCAAGTTTTGTTATTCACATATGAAACATGCTTCACAAAATAATGTAACCATTTGTACATCACTATTTTCTATATCGATTACTTAGGAAAAATCACATTGAATATAATAGAGCATCAACTGTTATTTTTCCAAATTGCATAAATTATGGACTTCATTTTGATTGCATGTAATTTAGTTTCACTATTTTTTTTATTAATGCCAAAAAAAGAACTTCACATTGCCTCAATAAATTAATCCCACATCTTCACACCCCACAAACTAAAATATGAGGCATAACCATTCCATTATTATCATTAATTACATTTTAATATACATTAATCCACGCTCCTGAAATTTGCTATGTGCATATGTGTAATTTATTTGAAAGTGTAGAAAATAGGAAGAAAATATTTTTCCACACATATTTCTTTGCTCACATCCTTCCACTCTGCTAGAAAAAAAATAGTTGTGAAGCAATGTTAATGAATGCATTCGCTAAATAAATGATGAAAATACTATTTTATAGTATTGATAGATTTTTTTAAAAACAATAATCATTATATAATTTTGATTTATCAAATAAATTATTACATTAAACAAAAAGGGAAATAGACAAATATGAAAATTAAGTTACATAAATTCTTTAAAATTAGGGAAATAGTTTTTGATTTGCAAAAAAATTGGGAAAATAAGATTTTCCATCCGACGTGGAGCAATGACTAAATCAACAACGATATACATTAACATAGGGTATAGCCAAGGAACTAAAGACATGCATATATATAAGTGTCATGCATGGAAATCGAGCATTGTTTATTCATGAAATATGATTATATACTATTTTGTTATTTTTTAATTCAGTAACAAACTAAGGTGGAATGCTTTTATGCTCTAGTTTCAATATTTTGTGTTATTATTAGTTGATATTATGTAATTTTTCTTTTGTAGTCTATGACTATTCATTTAAACAATCTACTTTGGGACTACGTCCTAGTTCATTACAAAGCAATTCTAAGTGCGTTGTTTCTATTATTAGTTGATTGATTTTTTTTGGTTAATATAAAATATTTTGCTAGTTTATCTTATCCATAGCATTATTGTAATCGAGTTTTTTATGGTTTTTGGTAAAAAAAAGGATCCCATGTGAAAAAGGAAGAGTTAGACGTGGAGTTAGGGAATTAGAAGAGTGAATTTTAAGTTGCCTAGGGAGCATTGGTTAGGGGCAAGCTATAGACCCTAGCCCTATCAACAAATCTAATTTTAATGACTCTTCATTTTGTAGAATTGAGGCTTATGTGATCCATCATAGTTATAAGAAGAGCTTTGGCGTAAATCACATAAAAAAGATCTTTGTCGACCCGTTTCGAACCAACCAGTGTGGTTCATCGTTAGGACAAGTTGAAGAAACAGATCAAGTGTAGCATGTTAAATAGACTGAGTAGAAATCCCAACGGCTAATTTAACGGCTAAATTTTATCAACAAAAATTTCATAATGAGGTTACATATATCAAAATGGTTTTATAATATCACGTATAAAACATACATGATGACTAGAATACTATCACTTCATTCATGAATGATTTCCAATGCAAGTAGTGGTAGATATAGGACAAATTAGAAAATTTGCAAAGGGTTCAGGAGAATTTACAAGAAAAACTAAATCACTTTGAAGGCAGATGGGCTTATATAGAGAAACATGTACACTATGAGTTTCAACTTCTGCCATCAATGGGTTCAGGAAAATAGAATCTTGTTCCATAACTACCCCTCATAGTTAATATCTTTTAGATATGTAGTAATCCTGAAAGTGTTTTGGATCTATGTTTACTTTCGTTTTTTGGCAGTGAAGCAACTTTCTTTTAAGATGTTATCGACACTGTCATCCTTTTTATTTTGCATAAAGAGATACCTAGTTTCATTTACAAATGATTCTAACATTGTTGACCATTCAAGCTTACCATTTTTCTCCTATGGCATCCACATATTCCTTTTTCCTTATTTTCATTTATTTAATATTTAAAACTTAATGAGATGATCATTTTGCTTCATTGGGATGTTGTATCCAATCCCTATGTGCTTGAATTCATTTTTAGTCTTTGATATCTTATGCTTCACGCTTTATTGATATTTAGTGATTCCTTCTATGCATTAATTTGTTTTCTTATTAAGCATATTACACAACATTGTGATAAATGTTTAAAATCAAAAAAGAGTTTAAAATGAAAGATTCATAAGGATGAGTAGCAATCCTAATTATAACAATGTCAGAGCACTCACTAACAAAATAATCATTCAGAAAATTAGCTTTTCTTATGTGCACTATGAACGAAGAAAGCATGACTCAATATAGTTCCTGCTCCTTAACGAACTCCCTCACACCCAATTTCTGTGCATAGATTTTCTGCCACACTTCCCCCATAGCCTTTCTCCTTTCTCCACAAATTTATTACAAAGAGTGTTTCCACATTGACTATATAAAAATGAAATATGGATTTTTTCACAATGCCTTGAAAAATAAAACCCATAGTTTAATGTATTATGAGACCATACTTTCAACTTCAGAAAAATAATTTCTTGCATAATAAGTCCCTTCCATTTTAAGAAATTGATAAAATTTATCTGCTCATAAAGTTAAAGTTAAATTTGATTTGGTTATAATCAATGTTTCATTGTGCAAAAATTTCATTATATGCAGTGAATGGGTTCGAGATAAAAATCATTGCCTTTCATTCAATTGAAAGAAATGTTAAAATGCACAAACGAATAGATAAATAGTTTTAATAACATGTTTATTTTCCTATGTTAAATCAATTTGCTTAATTAAATAAATAATTTTTTTTAATGACTTGTATGCTTAAATTTTGAAAAAAAGCAAAATATGTAAATGACATATGCATGGTGTAGACAAGGACCTTATTCTTCTTCATCCACATTCTCAGATGTTGACATTGCATAAGTTACAATGTAAAGCATAATGTTTTCATTATTAAAACAATATATACACAATTATGAAAGCAAGTTATGAAGATAAAGTAATTTATAGTTTTGTTTTACTAATAAAAGCATTATTGTAGATGAGAAAATATATGTATCAAATAACGTAAAAGTTGACGATTTCCAATTTGTAATAAGAAATGCATGGAGGATGAATTTCATTCTACATATTTGTATTATATTTTTTTCGATGTTTTATCTATTGTGAAGATCTAAGTGGCCTAATATATTCTATACAAAGCTTTTATGGTTTTTCAAACTTTTGCATCTTCGCATTTGTTTTGTATCAAGACTCAAGTTCGAATGCCTTGGCTTTGAGCTTCCCTATAGTTTCTACATTTTAGATCACATTCAATGCTTCATCCCTCATGGCTCCTTCATGGGGGAGTGAAATCGACCCCTCCTCTAGGAATGTCATAGCCAACCACTCCTCACAACAGCTATTGCAAAGAACTGGTAACTCTTGTGGAAAACAACAAGGAAATTCCACCTTAGGCTTATAGTCAAATGCCCCCATTTCGAGAAAATACATCTGGCATCAGTAACATTCAAATCAGAGGCAGTAGGAAATGCAACCCCATCAACTAATCCTTGTATCTCACAAGATAAATAATTATCTCTCTTCAAAATTCCTATAGAGAAGCTAGGTGTCATAGTGGAAAACATGAAGGAACATGCGCTAATCTGTAAATTGGTCTATCCATAGCTCTTAGAGAAGAATATAATTAACTAGATGCGCAAAAACTAGGTCATTAATGGAGATGCAAAACTTAAACTCAGATCACAAGTATTTTTTGCCATCATCTTCAATAACGTTGCAAATTCTGACAATATTTTTCAAGGTGGTCCTTACTTCATGAACTCAACATGTCTCTTCATGAAACCCTAGGTTCTACAATTCAACCTTAAGAGGGAATAATTTACCTTCCCTTTAGTGTGGATTAGGCTCTACTCTCTACCTGAGAAGTACTAGGATCCCGAAATCTTGGCACACATAGTGAAAAAAATTGGGCATTCCATTATGTTTTTTTAAATTACTAAGAACGGGAGGTACATCTCATATGCTAGGTTTTGTGTCGACCTAAATATCACTCAACCATTTCCTTCCTATATCCATCAGAGTTGTGAATATATATTATGGGAAAAACCAATTGATTATGAACAAATCCAATTTTGATGTCACCATTACCATGATTATGGTCGTATTTCTATGGATTTTCTAGCAAATTCCCCATCTCAACATAAATCAGGAAATACCACATCAACTCAAAATGCTACATAAAATTATTTTACCACTTTCCATGGCAAAAGGAGAGCAACCAAGAGATGTGTTGAAGGGTTCTTGGGGAAAGGCGACCCTAATCAAAATCAATTCATAATCCTCTAACATATGAAAAATGAAGAAACACCCCTCTAACAAGAACCTCAAGCCAATCACCTTTAGAATCCCCCAATTCAAAGTTGGATCATGTTCATAAACCTTATGAACTTACAACATAGAAAACTCAACCTAACTAGGAAACTCCAATCATAGTGGAAGAGGAATACTTAAATGATTTGGATCTCCAAAACCTAGACATCCAAAGTTTCACAGAAGAATGGAATAATAAGGATCCAACAACCATTGTGGAAGATCAAATTCAAATTGTAGCAAGAGCATATCTACAACATCAATATTTTCTCCTCCATTGGGTTGACTCTCTAGGTATAAATTATATTAATTCCCCCTCTATATACTCATATGGAACTAAATGGAATGCGCCCCAGGATCAATCAATCATGGCCAATGATCCTAATAAGAAATGTTGTAGAAAAACAATCAACTTCTCCAAGATATTTATGAATTTTTGGTTAATTCGAGAAGAGTAGCTCCCATGAACACCATGCTTTCTCCTTTGATCAAATATTAATTATTAAGATCATATCATGGAATGCAATGGGCCTAAATGGAAAACCCAAGTTTTAGGTCCTAGAAAACAAAATTTCCAAGTAAACTCTTGATATCATCCTATTACAAGAAACCAAGTGCTCTAGTGACAATCTTACTCAAATTTCCATTTTGTTATGGAGAAACTGTGACCTCCTAGGCAATGTACCTTTGGGGAACTAAGAGGTTTGGTCATTCTTTCAAACCTAGATACTATCACTATAAGTAACTTATTTTCCATTCCTAGGATCCTTACTGCCCAATTTCAGCTCATAGGATCCTCTTAGCTAGGTTGCATCTATAACATCAATGGCACTAAAATCCTTTCATATAAGAGAAATTTCAACGCAAATCCCTCTACAGTTTCTCATTTGATAGATCAAAGTCTTAGGATATTTGGGGGAGATTTCAACTTTATTTTTTCTCTATAGAAAAGAGGGGTGGCATACAAAGATTGGATGAAGAGGTAGGGCTCTTAAATTCCTTTATAGACTGTTGCAACATTGTAAAAATTCAATTGGTATACACACATGGAATAATCATTGGGGTGGTGCACAATAGGTAACATCTAGATTGGATTGTTTTTTCATCTCAGAATCCTTAGTCCTTGGAGAAATTTCATTGGAAGCATCAATCCTTCCTAACCATGGTTCTTATAATTGCCCAATTACAGTCAAGCTAGGATGGACTTTCTCACCTCTCTATAAGCTTTTCCACTTTGAAGCTTTTTGGCTCTGTCACCTAGCCTTCCTCTCTAATATGGATACATGGTGGCAGGAATTTACCTCCATGTTTAGATGCATCACATATCAATTCCAGCAGTGGCTCAAATTCATCAAACAAAAATTAAAGAAGTGGAATGTCAAGTAATTTGGAAAAATATTTGAAGATCAGCTTTAAGTGGAAAAAAATATGAAAGGAGTGCAACAAGTCATAATTGAGGAACAGAAAACATAGGAGCTAATAACAATATAAAAAGAATTGAAGAACAAATTAGAGGAAAGATTGACAGATGAAGAAATCTTATATAAGAAAAAATCAAGGGTGAAATGTCTAAACTAAGGAGAACGTAACACTAAATTATTTCATTGATCTCTGCATAGTTATAGATCAAATAATAAAATTCATCACATTTTTTATGAGCATAATAAAGAAAAGGAGAATCATGAGGACATAATCTAGGCCTTAACCCATCATTTATCCTCTCTTATATCTGAGCCAATTCTAGAAAAGTGAGTAGCAATTCAACAAATAACACGGCACATCCACAAGATAGTTACTAAAGAGTAGAATTCTCTATCACTCAAGGAAATTTCCCTTTAAAATGCAGAGAAAGTGGTCATGGACATGCTGAGAAATAAGGCCCTAGCACTAGATGGATAAATAGCTAAATTCTTCGTGGCTTGCTAGCTAATTCTCAGAAAGGATATTTGGATGGTAGTAGAATATTCATGAGGTTCAACTTCTCTTATTTCAACCTTTGTTTTCAACTTCATCCCTCTCATGCCTAAATCCTCTTAATCCTCCTCTCCCTATGAATTCTTCCCAATTTCTCTATGCAATATTATTTACAATATTATCTCGAAGAACATTACCAATCGACCCAAACCCCTCCTCCATTCCCTCATCTCCCATGAATAGATTGGTTATGTGGAAGGGAGGGAAATCCTCTATAGCATCATTCTCATAAAATAGTACGTGCCTACAAGAATCCTATCATGATTATCAAATTTGATATGTCTAATGATTTTGATACAATTAGTTGGAAATTTCTTTATCAGACCATTAAACCCTTTGGTTTCCATGAAAAATGGATTTCTTGGGTTATGAATCTCCTATACAAATATTTTTTCTCCATATTTATTAATGGATCTCCTTTCCCCATCCTCATTCGCTCACAAGGTATCATGCAAAGTGATCTCATATCACCTTAATTATTCTTATTATTAGCTGAAGGGATAACTTGCACCATCTATCACACTCTCTCTCAGAAGTGACTTAGTGGACTTCCATTTGGTTATAATCATCAACACTCTACTCATCAGTAGTCTTTGGTTGATACCCTTCTCATGGATCATCCCTAGGTTCACGAACCTATGGAATTCAGGAAGATTTTGAACACTTTTGTTGTAGCCTCTGGAGTTGACATCAACAAAGGTAAGTCCCCTGTGTTTTTTTAATACTCCTATAATTGTGCAAATCCACACCACTCATATTTTTGGATTTTAAAGGAGCTCACTTCCATTGAAAAACTTAGGTGTGCCAATGACTTTCAATCCTCTATTCGAATCCATGTGGTAAGAACTACTTCTGAAAATTGAGGCTAAGATATCTAGTTGGAATTTCAAAGGCCTCAACGTATAAGGTTGCAAGCAATTCCAATATATCTAGTCTTAGCTCTAGCAACACCCAAGTCCATTCTTAACAAGCATCACAATCTTTAGTGATCTTCTCATTGGGTTTGTGCTTCATTGGAGAGGAAGTGGGCTTTAGTAGCCTCTGATAATTCTATCTCCCCAAAAATGAAGGAGGAATAAACATCAAAGATCCTTAGATATTAAGTATAATTTTTTGTTTCAAAACATGGTTGAGGTGACTTTAAAATCCTTCAACCTTATGGTGTCAAATGTGGACCAACAAGTATGTATAGGGTCATCGTTCCCCTCAATTGGTACACATGACACACAACAATAAAGGATCTCACATTTGGAGCATAGCTTGGTAGAAAGAAGCTCTAATTCAAGATCATAGCTTCTAGGAGGTTCAAAATGGCTTAAAAACACTACTATGGGAGGATTACTAAAACAAATATCCTAGGCTTTCATCTTTGATAAACTCTCACTAGCTTAGGGGAACTTTCATCAACGAGGAATATTAGTAGTCTCCCAATATTGGGTCTATCACTCAAAAAACGTCTCTATGGTGCACCCTGAATATCCACTCTCGTGAATATAATAGCTCTCATGCTAAAGAGAATAAGGCCATCACTCCTATCCTTGCTACTAGAAACACCCCAGTGGAGAATGATAGTGACAATATTTGGTGGGGTTATGGGCCATCAAGGAATTACAATCTGAAAGAGACTTACCTTATTGTCACATAGGTCATTTAGTGTAACCTAATCACATTTGGAGGTACTTGTGGGAAATGAAACTTTTGAAAATAATTACTATGTTCCTTTGACTTCTCCTAAAGCACAAGAACCTAACCTAGGACAAACTTCAAAAAGAGGCTTCATGCGACCCTCTATCTTGACCTATGATTGACTCATGAAAAAGACCATGATCACCTTTTTTCACCTATTCTTTCTCATATATGCTTTAGGAATGGAATTCTAACACCTTCTAGTGATCTAACATTGTGCCAAATTACATCTATTCCTCTCTTTAGAATTGGAGTAGAACTCCTTTCTACACCCCTATATTGAGTCATATCTAGATTTTAATTCTTGGATTTATCACTTGGAACATATCGAGATAATTAAATTCTAGGATCTTCAAATCCTATTATTCCTCTTTAGAATTTACTCAACGTCTTATTCTCTTTGAACTGTAGGAAACCATTACTGCTTCAAATTGGTCCTCAAAGGATTGGGAGTGTCCTCATGTTGAACAAGGAATCTTGTGTATCATTTGGGATTTTTTATCACTTAGAGGAAACTCGGTTGTGGGAAAACCTCCATGGTAACCTCGAACCTCTTTTAATTTGAAAGCTGGCCTTTCAACCTGGAGAGGGATCTCCCCCTAGAACTCAACTACTCTAGGTCACTATAGTAGTAGGCTTTACAATTTAGTTTTGTGGCTAGATTTAGTTTGTAGGATGAAATTTGGCTGGGGTGTATATAAAATACACCATTGGGCATGGATTGCATTTTTCTCAAATGATGCTACGACAAAAAAAGCAGGGTAGCACTCCTTTGAAAATTTGAGAAATTTAGAAGAAGAAGACAGAAAATAGAATAGAAATATAGTTGATGGGAATAACAAGTACTAATCACTGAGAAATACAAGAAAGGATCATTAATTAATCAAAATCCCAGATACTAACATTTTGTAGACATGAAGAAGATTTTTCATAACAGAGAAATAATGGATAGGGAACTACAACACATGA